>VSMD01099634.1:0-69324 GCA_008750895.1 Mirza zaza
ATGTCTAGAGATAACATTTATTTGGGTGAGTGAGTTCTGGTGTGATTTTTAAGGAGCTGGCCTCATTACTCTGCAATCTCAGGCATTAGATTTAACTAAGTTCTTCACAGTCCATTGATGACAGACACTCCACAGGGAGATCCTGCCCTCACAGAACCTACACGCTTCTCACAGGGGGTCTGTGGCAGGACACAGTTTCCAAAGTCGGCTGCAACGACATGCCCCATCCCAAATGCTCTTCTGCAATGCGACCTTGCTGTTCCTCCACCTGGAGGCAGAATCAAATTCTATTTTTCTTGAATCTGGGCCGGCCTTAGTAACTTGCTTGACCTATAGAATGTAGCAGGAGTCATATTCTGGGACTTTGAGGTCATAGGCAGTCTCCCTGTCCCTGCCTGGGGCTCTTAGGAAGCTCACTCTTGGGACACTGCCTCTCAAAATCCAGTTACCACGTTGTGAAAAAAACCAAGCCCCGTGGCCGTGTGCGGGTGCTTAGGTCACCGGCCCTAGCCGAGCTCCCAGCTGACAGCTAGGGACAATTGCTGGCCATGTGATCGTACCATCTTGGACGTCCAGCCCAGTGGAACCTTCAGAGGATGACAGCCCCAGCTGACCCCAGACTGCAAACATGTGAGAGAACCCAAGAATCAACAGCTGAGCCCGGTCAACCCCCAGAACTTGGAGGCATCGATACATTATTGTTTCAAGGCACCCAATAGTGTGGCAGTTTGTAACACAGCAATAGATAACTGGAACAGTATTGGAGATCTAATTACCGAGCAAATTCGATGCCAAATGCTGTCCGCGTCTCTGTTCCTCCTCTCTGCTCAATGTGGCTGGCGGCTTCCACCACGTCCTTCACAGACCTGTAGTCATTGAGATGGAACTCATGCACCGCGTCTTCCCCGTACTGGACAACTCCGACCTGCGATTTGGAGGAGAGGGTGACAGAACATTGTGACTCCCTGAAGCTTAGACCTTGGTGGCAGGACCTCGGGAGCTGCCTCTCTTTCTAAGATGGATGATTCAGGAGTGAGGAGGGCTGAGGACCTTCCCAAGACAGTGAAGGGATGCCGATGGCTTGGTGGGACAGGTAGGGGGTACGTACAGAGAAAGGAGACTTTGTGATTTAAAGAGAGGCCCAACAATTACGTTTCTTTCTTAGAAAGACAAAAGTTCAGCATAGACTCAAAATCTAAAATATTAAGACCAGTGTGGGTGGAAGGCCATGAATCCGAGGTTCCTTAAAACCTGGAAAAGAAGAGGTTCTTTTATCCTCGAGGTTGATAAAATGTCGACAATATTAAAGCTTCAAAATGAACAAAAACCCTTAAAGACCTATGGTAGGAACAGCACAATGAAACATTACTGTTGGATGGGCCCATAAAGGTTGGTACAAATGTCCTTTTAATGCAGGACTCTCACCCCCGAGACCCTCAAGGATGGTTTTCTGGTGGCGGGGACTTGTTAGTTCATGAGAACCTTCACTTTTTTTTTAACAGCTCTAATTGTTCCAAATTGTTTCTTAGATTGGCTTGAAATCTGCCATCTTATAAATTCTATTCATTTGTCCTTGTTCAGCCCAAACAATAGGGAATAAACCTACCCCCTCGTTAGCCAGGCAGCATTTCAAGTATGAGCTGGCAGCTCGTACCTCCTCCCCCTCTGCCTTCTCTCCAAGGTCAATTCGCCTAATCCTCCCTGTGCCTCACCAACAGGTCTCGAGGTCCCCTCAACCACTCCTGCCTTCCTTCTCTCTCTCTGGCTGGTCACAGTCTTCGCAGGTGGTGTCTCTTCCAGAAGACAGAGTTTCACCCATGAAGTGAGGTCTCCCCTAAACTGTCCCTTGATGTGCTCACCAGAGGTGGGTGTCCTGGGCTGCAGGCTCTGGTGTTGGCTGCCCCGACATCCATTTCACCTACACCTCCTTGGTGCATGCAAAGATACTCCCTCACACCCCAAGGCAGCACCTGCAGGGTTTGGGGGCCCTGTTCACAGGAGGAAAGAGCCCCAGAGACGCTCACCTGGATCTGCCCCGGGCCGATGTAAAACTTCTTCAGGATGTTGATGAGGAAGTGCTGAACCTCCACCCAGGGGTAGATGCTGTTGGAGCCATCCAGGACAATGACGATGTCCATGTAGGTCTGGCACCCTGGGAAGTGGGGTCACGGTTATGGCTACCCAAGGAGCAAGTGTCTGTAAGTCTCTGATTCTCCAAACAGTTGTTCAAAGGGTGACAGAAGAATGACTCTGCCACATGTGTGTCATTCCTGGTCCTGGGGAGCTGTCCTTGGGCTGGACATTTATTTGGGCAACATCAATGACAAGCCCAGGAATTCCTGGCTCTGTCTCACCATCTTGCTGGCTGTTTGAACACAGCTTAAATTCAGCTTGACCCTCTCTGCTCCTGGGCAGGGACTGACTGACCCCCACTGATTGGCTGATGCTTCTGAGGTGGCCAGTGCAGCGTAAATCAGATGTCACTGTCATGGACAGGCTGGCACTGTCACTTTCAGCCTGAATGAATTGAGTTCTCTCTTTAGGAGGCAGCTATAATGTCATGGCCAGGAATGTGGCATCCAGACTGAATCCTGACTTTGCCACTTTCTAGCTGTGTGACCTGGGGCCACTCATGTAACTGCTCAGCCTCAGTCTTCTCTAGTGTAGAAGAGGCACAGTGGCAGTGGAGAGTCGCCACGAGGAGTCCATGAGAAGATGCTCCACAGAGCTGAGCACAAAGCAGGTGCTCAATGAACCTGAGCTGACCCTGTTCTTTATTTCATTAAGCAAACCACTAAGTTAACCTGGTACTGACATCCTCGGGTCACACTCTCACGTCTTTATCTCTGCCTCTGAACACAAAGGCAGAGAACACAACTTCTTCATATTCTTGTAATATTAATAACAAATTAAAGGGAATAATAAAAGCCAACAAAGAATATTAATAAAACATTAGGACCATAACAAATGTAAAATAACCCCACCTCTTTGAAAATCTAAGTAATTTATCTTTGTTTGTTAATGGTTCCAGCTGCCTTGAACTACTGCATACACGCTATGTCTGGGCATCTGCTTATTTTGACGGGTGAATTTTCAGACAGTTATAAAATCTGCTCTACCACAATGCTGCAGGAGCCTTTTGTGTGTTAACCATTCCAGTAGTTCTTGCATCATGAAGGGGTGGCATATTGAAGTTAGGGCTCACCAGGCAGAGGAAGGTGGGGTGGCTTTGACACAGGTGTCTGCTGCATTATGTTTAATAGAGCATTTTAGAAGTGTTTGGGTGACTTAGCTGTTCAGCCATTTCTTGTCCCACCTGCATACTGGGTCCAGCATGTGATGACCTGGCACCTCTGGTATGACAGAGCCTGATAGATTTGTCCTCTTCCAGTTGGGTTTAGCTCAACACACGTGGAGTGAGCACCTGCTATGGGCAGGAGCTCTGCAGGGTGCAGGTGGCCACAGAGGTGACTGAGACAGAAACTCCTTGATTAGGAGGAGTTTATGATCCAGTGGTACGGTACCAGGTTTCTTTTATTTTTAAGCCAGTTTTACTATTAGAATGCATTTATTATTATGGATTTCTTTCTTACAATTTCAAATTTTTCTTAATTTTTAAGACACCTTGGAAAGAAACTGGCTTTAGGTCTGTGGTTGCTAAACTTGGCAGAACACTCCTTTGGGGAACGTGCGCGCGCGCGCACACACACGCGCGCACATGCACACACGCACACACACGCACACACGTACACACTCCTACTGAATTAGAACCTTCATGGGGGTGCCCTGGAATCTGTATTTGATAAGCTGAGGGCGATGCTGCCGGTGGGCCAGGTGAGGACAACAGGAGATTCAGCGATGCAAGGACAGTCACATCTTGGCTTGGAGGGACCAGCAGCTCTAGGGCGGTGATAGCCACTAGAGGACCCCTCATGTGCCCTGATCTCGGCCTCCCCCTCTGCCATGACCCTGCCTTTCCCTCTGCCATTTTGTGTGAGTAGAAGCCATGTCCCCTAAGAGGACCACTCTCCCGCCCCATTGCGTGGATGCTTCCTGCCCTCTCCTCCCCCCCAGCGGCATGCTCCCTCCTTTGACAGTCCTGTTGTTTGGAGCGAGGCTGCTGCAAGCTGGAGGTGCTAATCCCCTCACCCTCCATAAAACGGGCAGCAGCTGCTTGGGTGATGGTGTTTAGCCCAGAGGAAACAGTGAGGCTCACAGCCAAGAAGTCTGGGCTTGCGGAGGCAAGGTCTGGCCATTAATTCCCCAGGTTTTCTTGGTGTGGGGAGTGAGCGGGAGGTTTTGTGCTCCACGAGGCTCTGGGCAAGCTGGATAGAGCTCCCTGAAGCCCAGGAGCAAGGGCTGGGTGGAATTTATCACCAAGGAGATTTCTGCTCTCCTCGGCCCTCCACCTACAGGGCTACTGCACTGCACAACGTCAGGGAGCCATTCACACTGTAGTCTAAGTGAACAATGTGCCCAGAATTGTGCAGTGCATAGCTTGCTTGCTGGTGGTGGCCCAGCCTGGCGACCTCCTCCATGCCCAGGGTTTTTGCAGTGAGCCCCCTTGATGCCAGGATTGTCTTCACAACCTGAGCTCATTTGCTCCCCACCAGCATGCTGTGGGGGAGAGCAGGCCAGGATTCCAGCTCCCACAGAGGCCCAGAGAGGTGGAGTGAGTCGCCCCAGGTTGTTCAGGGGCTGGGCAGGGCTACAGCACAAACACTGTTTCTCAGCCACAGGAGAGCAGTGGTCAGAGCCCCGAGCCTCTCTGGACTGTCCGCTGCTCAGCCCAAGGCTGCAGATTCGAAGCCACTTACTTTGGAGAGCTGGGGCCACGGTCTTGGAGAACCTAAAGTTGGAGTTGACTCTCGAACACATCCCTGTGGTGTAGTAGGAGCTCCCACACTCGTGCGACCAGAGCGGGCTGCAGGCCTGTGAAGCACAGCGCAGACCCCGTCAGTGACAGGGCCCCAGAGGGGATCCGGGTCCACCGACCTGAGGCCCAGCTCAGGCCCAAGACAGACCAGGGGTTAGAGGGTCTTCTTTGAGTCTAACTGAACTCTCTCTTGTTGTTATGTGTTAATGCACATAATAGTTTCCTTCGTTCCAGGTGCAATGGAGCAAAACTAACCTGGAGTCCCCTTCCATTGTTTTTCCAAGGCCCCCTTCTCCATGCCATCATTGAGGGATCCTCACCCTGCCTGCCCACCCCACCCACTATGCAGCCTGGGGAAGCCTTTTCAAACACCGGAGTGCGTCCTTCACGGCTCACTAGAATAATTCCTCTGTTTGAAGTGGTCGCCTGAGGGTCTTTAAGGGCCAATTTCCAGGACTGGAGCTCAACAACATGCTGTGGTTCTTACTAGGGGAAAAAAATGTCACCATTCTGTTTGTGAAATTTGCTACCAAAAACATTGACGTCAGCCCCTCTTTGAAGGACTAAGTGACAAGTCCCTCTCGGAGACAGTGTCCTTAAAAATGAAAGCCCAGCTCCATGCTACCATTGCTGCCCTGCTGTTAGGAAACCCAGGGCTAAATTTCATGCTATAATTTACTTTGGTTTTAGGGGAGTGATTTTTCTATTTGCAGCCCCTTTCTTTAATTAGCTTTATTTTTTTTAACCAGATCTTAAAGGTTATGTTTCATTTGTCATTTGTTGAAGCTGCTGTAAATTATTTTTGGAAGTAGGGGGAGGATAAAAAATGGATAGATGGATGAATGATGGATGGGTGGATGATGGAGGGATGGTGGACAGATGATAGATGGCTGCAGGAAGAGATGGATGGAGGATGGATGATGGATGGGTGGATGATGGATGGGTGGATGATGGATGGATGATGGGTGGATGTAGGAAAGGATGGATGGAGGATGAGTGAATCAATAAATGGTGACTGTTTATAAACCAGGGACTCAATCTACCCACAGAAGCCCCTGTGGGCATGTCCAACCATTCTTCTCAGGCCGTCATACCACCTTGTAAAGTAGGCGAAATCAAGCTAGTAGGAATGTGACAAGGAGCCTGAGAAGGAAAGGGGTCAGAGACAAGGCCCTTGAGGGCTATGTGTGCAGACGGGGCCGGGGTCCTGCTTTGCCCCTGGCTGGGGTAACGAGGGGCTGTGGGCTGCATGTACATCAGGCACCCATGACCTTCCCTGGCAGGGCCACTCTGTTCTCAGGCCCCCGTGTGCCCCAGTCGTCTTGCTGTCCTGGTGTCCAGTGCTCCATGCCCCAGATGTCTCAGCTGTCGGCAGAAATGGACTGAATGGAACGAGGGGCAAGACTGAAGAGTGACACAACCTCCTCATCTAAAAATGGGTGGTGCTTCTTACTGGGGTTTCCAGGATAATTTTTCTCTGAAGTCTCCTCTTGCAGCTGTTTCTAGGAACTGTTAGTCCCAGAAGGATCCTGTTTTGTACCCCAAATTGCCCACACTCATGGCGGTTGGCTGCAACGTGGTGGCAAGGAGCAGACAGTGCCGGTGGAGCAGACAGTGCCGGTGGGTCACACCACCTACACTTAATACTACATGCTCGCCTGAGCAGGCTACAGCAAGCACCGCCTGCTGCTGTCTTTCCATCCCCAATGTCATGGCGTACATTGCCCGTCCGTGCTCTGACCAGGGGGTAAGCTCCAGCAGGGGATCTCTGTTCTGCTGAATCCCAGTGCCCGGCATTGGGTTCGTGCATAGTAGGTGCTCAGAAAAACTGTTGTTTAAATGAATGAATGTTTCTACCACCTCAGCCTAGATACTCTCTTCTCTTTCTTTCTTGCCAAGACCTGTCTCTTCTTTAAAGACAAAGCAGGAAGCCCCTCCAACCTTCTCCATCTAATCCTGGATAGCCCAGAAGGCCTGCCACTCTGTCCCTTCCCTTGGGTGCAGCGAGTCTCTGTTTACTCACCTGTGACTTGCCTCCCCTAGCGTGTGTGTGCAGCCTGTTTCTTTCTCCAGACCTCGCAGAGGTTCGGCCTCTGCCCAGAACACTCGCTTCCCAAGGGGAGGGGCTGGCCCCCATCCGGCTGCCTCCACTTATTTTCGATTCGCCCAGTCCTCTTTCCTGCCTGCACCGTCCCCCGCGACACACGCAAGGCCCAGCGGCTCAGAGGGGAGAAAGTGGGAGCCGGGGAGGAGCAGCCCCGCGGCCTGGTGGGGGA
Source organism: Mirza zaza (assembly GCA_008750895.1). Classification (NCBI taxonomy): domain Eukaryota; kingdom Metazoa; phylum Chordata; class Mammalia; order Primates; family Cheirogaleidae; genus Mirza; species Mirza zaza. The sequence continues at coordinate 7,153 of VSMD01099634.1, forward strand.
GGGGCGAGGGGGCCTGGGGTGCACAGGAGCGCGTGCTCGGAGATGCCCACCCGCCCTCCACTTCTGGCCCGGGCAGCGGCAGGTGGCTCTTACCAGGAAGCTGTTGTCCTTGGGGTTGGTGGCGAGGCTGAGGCCGAGGCGCATGTTGTCCTTCCGCTCGGACACATTGGACAGGGTGACCCTTCCTAGGTGAGGGGAGAAGCCCAGGCTGCAGCCCCTGCCGCCCACCCTCCGCCCAAGCCTGCTGCCGCCGGTCACCGGAGGTGCCCACGGCACGGTCGGAGCCGGGCAGAGTCCACCCGACTCCCCCTGCCCCAGGGCCCCGCTCTCCTGCTCGTCGGGGCGCCCGTCACGGTTTACTGAGGACTTTCCCGGACATGGCTCATTACTTCCTCACCACTCCCCATGAGACGAGGAAACCGAGTCTCAGAGAGGCCAAGCAACCTGCCTCAGGTCACACAGTAAGCACACAGCAGAGCCTTCCACCTCCTGGGCCAGGGACTTTCCTCCAGCCATCTGGCTGGGTCCTGACGTCCCCTCGGTGACTGCCCCGTGGCGCCCCCCCCCCCGCCCGGGCTCCTCTGTGCAGTGCCCCCTCACGCTCTCCTTCCAGCCGACCCCCTCAAACTGACAGTCCTGCTCCTACTCTCCGGTGCCACTTCTCTGCTCGGCTGATAACCGACATGTGACAACTGGGAGGACTGTCTCGCACAGGCAGCAAACAGCCAGCGTCACGAGAGCCTTGCAGAGGTTCAAGGCCTTGCCGGGAAGCTCGCTCTGGAGTGGCTGCCGGGAGAGGTGTTCGGGACAGGGTTCCCAGCCCGCCAGGTGTGGGGCGGGGCTGGCTCTGTGGCAGAGCAGAACCACACAAATGACGTCAGTGTAGGTTTCACCGCGCCATCCCACAGCACTGGGAGGGAAGTGAGCCTGAACGCCCCAGAAGCATGCCGGTGCGCACGCGGGAAGGGGGGAGTTGGGTCTCAATCACCGAGAGCGTGTCAGCTCCAACCCGCTGTGAGACACCGTCCCCTCTTGCAGGAGGGGACATTCCTGAGGCTTGGGAGGCCCGGCCAAGAACGGTCTGGGTTCTGCTTGGTGGGGCTCTGCCCGGCTCCCGGGCGTGGGGCTGGGGCGGGCGCCCGGCAGAGCCCAGCTTGTGGGACACGAGGCTGCTCTGTGGGCCGGAGGAAGAGGGCAGCTGTGCTTTTTGTCTTTTCCTTTCGGTTTTCCTCAGTTTTTAGTAAGGCTTCTTTTGTAATCCACCCCTGTTGGCTGTGCTAAGTAACTAGTTTTCTGTTTTGCGTGTCGGGCAGGCCAGAGAGAAAACAACAGGAATAGCCCTGGAGTCCCTGCGGCGCCTCATGGTCTGCACAGTGCCGCCTACACCTGTCCTCGCAGGCCGCTCTCGGTCCTGGGAGGCCCCGGTGCCACCATTCCCATTTTACAGATGAGAAAATGGAGATTAGAGAGGGTGAATGGCCTCCACAAGGTCACTCGCTGGTAAATGAAAGGGTAGGGACTTTCACCAGATCATCTACGTTCTGTCCTGAGTCCTGTGTTTTTCTTTGATGGCATCAGGAGAGGTGGGGACCAGAGGAAGCCCTGGCTCGACTGGGTAACCTCTACTCCCTGCTGGCTGGAGAATTCTGCCTTCATTTGTTTAGAGACCCATCCCTCACACCCCCGCCCCCTCTTTCCTCCCTCTTCCCTGGGACGGAGGTCCTGGTGAAACTGCTGCCAGCCGAAGGCAGGAATGACCCCTGCATGGGAGTAGGAAGGGCTCTGGCTCACGCCACGCCATGCCCTGCCCCTCTGTGGGGGGTGGGACGGGACTGTCACCTTTGCCCCCAGGTGGGGCATAAGCCCCTCCTCGCACAGGGCCTGCTTCTGGAATCACGTCACCTCCCCCGCCCCTGCCCCTCATTTAAAACCCTGACTCCATGCAGGAGTTGGGAAGAAGCCTCCGTGGTGGACTCCTTCCTGCGGAGGTGTGGAAGGGCGACACCCACGTAGCCTTCCCTGGAGAGGGAGGAAAGAACGTTCCTGGCACCGCACAGCCCAGTGCCTGGAAAGGCCGTAGGAAAACCCAGGACTCAGGTTTCCCGGCCTTGCGTTTTCCACTGTGGGGTAAACTCACAGATGTTCTTTCTGCCCTGCGTTTTCTTCTCAGCAGGAGGGAGAGAAACGCCCCTCAAATGAAGAGTCATTTTCCTCTGTCCCGACTCACTCTGCCACCCACTGCCTGCTGGCCTTATGCCCCAGCTCAGAAGTGTTTTCCAGGCTCTGGGGGCTTTATGTCTCCCCCTCCCTCTGGAGGGACTCAGGGTTCATGTGGGAAACCAGCTTTGCCCAGTGGCCTGGGCCTAAGCACAGCGCCCACCTCTCCCCCGACCCCTTGCTCCCCCTGCCTCACCCACATGGCCTTTCTTTACGTTCCCCAACGGAGCAAACTGGTTTCCACCACAGGGCCTTTGCACTTGCTGCCCCTCTGTCTGGAATGCTCTGCCCCCACCTGACTCCTTCTCGCCATCAGGCCTTTGCTCACATGTTACCTGCTTGGAGAGGCCAAGCAGCTTGCTAAGATACAGCCCCCCCCCCACTCCGCCACCCCAGCCTCTTATCGCAGCACCCTGATTTACTGCACAGCATTGTCCCTACCTGAAACTATCTTGCTTCCTAATTTGTCAACTCGATTGTTGTCCTGGCCTGGCCGAGCCCCTTGGTTTCTTGTTCCCTGCTGTATCCCAATAACTGGTACAGTGCTTGGTACACACTAGGTGTTCATTAAAGGTTGGGGGACAGATTAGACCTGGAGTGGATTCTAGGGGTTGTTGAGTCCACCTGCCTCGAGTTACACATGGCAAACTGAGGCTCAGAGAGAGGAAGTGAGCTCCCTGTGGACACACAGCGAAGAAATGGTGCAGCTGGAAGACGGTTTGGCCTGTCTGGGAAGCCTGTGCCATCAGGTGGTGACGATGGGGAACCACAAGCCCCCAAGCAGCCACCACCTCACTCAGACTCACTGTTTCCTCTCTGAAGTTTGGGCCCCGCTGCTCTGGGTTTTGAACTCCCCACCCATGGTGCTGACGCAGATGTGGACAGTGGGAGCCTCCGGCACCCTGTGACAGACAGCTGGCCGTGCTGGGGATCAGGGTTCTCTGGGCTTTCTCTTGGATGCCAGCCTTTCCTCCCGGGCTTGTCCCCTGAACCTCTGCCATCTCCCCCTAGCGGGCCCCACTGCCCTTCCCATCCCCGTCCCTCCAGGGAGCCCATCCCTGCTCTTGGGCAGGGGCTCCCCTCCTAGAAGGGGTCCTGGCTCTGGGGAGGCCATTCCTCCAGGGCAAGGCCTGGATTGCAGCTCCTCAGCGAGAATGGAGAGCAAACGGCCCTGCGGCTGTCTGACATACAGGACAAGGGGAAGTGCTTTAGTGGACTGGTGTGTGCACTTTAGTGGATGCACACGCATGCACACATACTCAGACATACACGTGCACCCACATGCATGTGCATGCACACACTCACACTCATGTGCACGCACACTCAGACATATGCATGTTGCACACACACATGCATGCACACACTCAGACACATACATGTGCATGCACACACACCCAGACACACGTGCACCCAGACAGACATATACATGTGCATGCACACACTGTGTACACACATACATATGCATGCACACATACTTACATATATACATGTGCACACACACTCACACACGTGCATGCACACACTCAGACATATACATGTGCACACACACATACATGTGTATGCACACACACTCAGGCATATTCATGTGCAGACACACATGTGCACACAAATACATGTGCATGCACACCCTCAGACACACACATGTGCATCCACACACACTCAGACATACACATGCGCACACATATACACAAGTAGATTTTACGAGGGTTTAGGAGGCTGAGGGCTGCTCACAGCATCTCCCTGCTTGTGCTCCAGAGTACGCCTGGCAGCTCCGCAGTGAGGAAAGCCTGCATGTCAGAACGGCAGTGCGGTGCAGTGGTTAAAGGGAGCCCGTAGACCGCCTGGATTGGAATCCTGGCTCTGCTGCTTGTTAGCTGGGTGACCCCTGGCAGGTCCCCTCACCTCTGTATGCTGTCATTCCCCATCTGTTCCATGGCTAAATCCCATATGGGTACTGCGGGGACTAAATGAGTCGAATGTGCCTGGCACATGGCGAACATTACCTAACGATACATGAATGTTTGCTATTGTTGTTACTTCAAAATCAGAAAGAAGACAGGAAATATATTTCTCCTGCTGGGAGAGAAAACCCTGAGTTGACAGGCAGTGGATCCGGGCATAGGAGGCCTGCGCTGGAACCCTGACCAGCCCCAACGAGCTATGTGACTCCGGGAAAGTTACTTCCTCTCTCTGGTCTCAGTTTCTTCATCTATAAAATGGGGACAGTGATATCAGCAGGGTCACCTCACCACAGCACGGGGTGGCTGGGAGGAGCCGGTGTGACTGTGGACATGGCCGTGCACGAGAGCCTGCCTGGCACAGACAAGGGTTGGCCTCGCTGTGGAGAGCCCACGGCCCACGTTACCCAGGTTGAGTTTGGTGCAGTTCCCGTCAGTCACCGGACACTTGTACACGTCTCCCGTCTGCTGGTGGCCATTGGTTTCCAGGGGGGCACCCACGACCAGCCTGGGAAGGAAGAGGAGACAGTCAAAGGCGCTGGGGCAGGTGCGCCTTCCCGACGGAGGATGGACCTGTGGGCAGTGCGGGGGGGGAGGACGGGTGGGGAGCACGGAAGGGAGCACTATGGCAAATCCTGGAGGAGCCGCCACATGCAGACCCTCGGGCTGGGACCTTTGTCTCCCTGGGGGAGGGAGGCTGGGCTTTTGGCATAAAGTCCCGGACCTGTGGCCCATTCCAGGCCCTTGCCAGGGTCTGGAGAAACAGGGATGAAGTTCACACAGCCCTGCAACAAATGGGCTGCAGGCCAGGCACTGGCAGAGGAGGAGATGCCTGAGCTGGGTCCTAACAGATGAATAGGAGTTTGCCAAATGCGAGAGGGGGTAACGGAAGTCATTCAGGCAGAGGAATGATGCTTCTAGAGCCATCTGTCATTGCCTGCAGGGCTCTCAGACCTCATCTTACGTGGAAGCCTTTCAGCTGGTGACCCAGGTGGGCCCCTGGGTCTTTGCTCAAGGTGGACAAGGCAGCTAGAGGGCTGAAGGGTGGCCAGGCAGCTGCACGGCGAGGCTTCCTGCCTTGAGCCTATGCCTTGGTGACCTTCTTTGGAAAAGGCGTCTTTGCAGATGCAATTAAGTTAAGGATCCTGAGTTGAGAACATCCTGGATTATCTGGGTGAGCCCTCAATCCAACGCCAAGCGTCTTTATGAGTGACACGCAGAGAAGACACGGCGAGAAAAAGGACATGTGAAGGCGGAGGCAGAGGTAGGAGTGAGGCTGCCACAAGCCAAGGGACGCCTGGAGCCACCAGCAGCTGGGAGACTCAAGGAGGGCTTCTCTCCTGGAGCTTCCGGAGAAAGCACAGACCTGCCGCCGCTTTGATTCGCGGCTTCTGTCCTCCAGCGCTGTGGGGGAGCACAGCGCTGTCCTTGTAGGTCACCCAGTGTGTGGCCGTTTGTTACAGAGCCCTACGAACACGCACGTTTCTAGGGACAAACGAGGATCCACTCCTTCCTGGCCTGCCGAGCTGGGTGGCGGGGCCCTGGAGGGAAAGCCTGTGACCCTGGGGCCTCAGCTGTGGCCAGGGACAATTCTTGTCTGACTGGGGCCCCCAGGCACTCTCCTTAGGGCTCCCCCACCCCTCACCTCGGGCCCACCAGGGGCAGCACCACCAGGGCCCAGAGAGGTTGAGGGTGCTGACCGGAGCCAGCCCTCCTGCCCGCCTGCCCCTGGGTCTGCGCAGGTCACTCCGTGGACGCGGCCCTCAGGCTTGGGTGCCAGCCCAGCTCTCTGCCCAGGCTACAGGCGAACAGTGGCTCAGGAACAATAACCCTCCCCAGGAACGGTGGTCCTGTCAGGGGAGGCGGCACCACAGCCCGCCACGGCCCAGAGCCCTTCCAGACCCCGGGGGATAGAGAGTAGATGGCGGCGGACTTGGGGGCACAGGGACGGTGAGACTTCCTGGAGCCCTTTACACCCTGTCTTCCAGCAGTTTCCCTCCGCCTGGGCGTGGCCCAGAGGAGAAGCCGCCACCCGTTCCCCGACTTGAGACGGCTGCGAGGAGCTGGGCAGGAGGTGCGGGCTGCGTGAGACGCTGCTGGCTTCTTGTGGGCACACGCTGCCCTGGCCCGGCCCCTGCCCGGCTCGGTGCTGTCGGGAAGGAAAGCGGGCCCCAAGTGGGAGCGCACAGAGCTCTGTTTGAAATTAAGAGTTATGAAACAAGAGCTGCGGTTTCTCCCCTGGGGAGCCAGATAATGACAGATTCTAAATATATCCCCTTATTAAGCATGCCCATTTTTGACTGGCAGGAATTAATTGGATCCATAAAATCTGTTTGTCTAGACGAGGTGATTTTTGGCTACTTAATTCTGCGAGTGATGGTGTGGTCAAGGTCACTCCATTCTTTCCAGCAAAAAAGAGGAGAGGCAATAAGAGAGGCCAGCAGGGAACCTGGGCTGTGACCCAGCAGCCCCAGTTGTCAGGGTCGAGCTGGTACGTGACTGAGTCTTCCTAAGGGGTGTGTCACGGTCCCTTCTGGGTGCCACTGCCAGGGGCTGGGTGCTTTCTGGAAGGGTGCTATCCAGGAGCACCTCACAGGGTGTCTCTGGGAGAGTCAGGCATAGCATGTTCTAGATCACAGAGACCACAGCCATCTTCTAGAACAGCTAGCCCCATGTGTCTTCTAGAAAACACCCACTGGCTGAGGGGGGCAGACTCCTCGCAACTCCTCCCATCGCGAGAGTGGACTTCTGAGGCCCGGCGGCCGGCTTGGAGGCCCCCGACAGAGGACGTGGCCCTTGCACTGAGGATCCAGGCCTGGGTCCCCATCCTGGCTCTGTTCCCAGTTTCCTGTGTGGCCTTGAGAAGTCATTTAACTTTCCAGACCTCGGTGTTCTTGGCTGTGAAATGGAGCCAACATTTCCCACGATGCCGGCCTCCCAGGGTCACTGGAGAGTCACGGGAGTTGAAGGCATTGAGAAATAGAAGACTGTATCTAGGTAAGTTATGCACGAAGACTGGTGGCTGCCTAGAAGTTACGTGTCCTGGCAGTGGCCAAGATGGGACAATCTGGCAGTAAATTTGCTAAGTCACCGTGACCCCAAATTTCCAGCAAGACTGGGCTTTGTCCTTTCCAAAGAACAAGGCCCACCCCATACATCCTGTCTCCATTCTCTCTGACCTCATTTCCCCGGGGGGGGGCCTTAGTACTTCACGAGGTAGGAGGGCAGGGCTTACTGTCCCATAACACAGATGCAGAAACCGAGGACCCAGGAAGGGAGCTGACCCAGGCCCCACCATGTGTTCCTGGCAGGGCCGGGTCTGGCGTTCTCCTGGGACAGCTTCCTCCGTGCTCCCGTGAAGCGGGGGCCTGGGTCAGCCCTGCTCTCCGTTTTCGAGTCTGGGCATTACGTGTGCCTGTCGGGCTTGAGGTTTTGAGGATATGATTCAGTCTCAGTTTGAGGGGATAACTGCCGAAGCGCAGGGAAAATGTTCACGTCACCACTGAGACCAGCTAAATTGCTCTTGGGGTCTGGCGCCCCTGCCGCCCCCCGCGGCCTCAGCCTTATATAGCCATCTGCCGCGCCTCTGGGGGCTGGATACTCTATACGTTCTGGCGCGGGAACCCGTCAGCTCGGCAAACCCAAAGGTCGTGGCGAGCACCCGGCGGTCTCCACGGGCTGTGTGCCGTGAGTCACCGGCTGCGGGCTCCCGGCATTCTTCCCCGGCAGGCGCAGGGAGCAGGGCTCGGACCGATGGGAAGACTGGCAGCAGATGTTCCAGCCACAGCCCCATAGGACCCCTGCCCTGGTGACCACCCTCCCAGCAGGGTCTTGTCAAGGGAGGATGCCCCCCTGGAGATGGCTGCCTGAGGAAGGCTGGACATGGCCCTGCCCGGGGCTGGGCTCTTCGGCCCTCAGCAGGGCATGGGCTAGGAGAAGGGCCCCTGGCTCTTGCGCCCTCCCACCCGCCTCACTGCCTCACCCCGGCAAGGCTCCACCAGACTCATCCCCAATTCTGCTTATCCTCAGCTCCATCCTTTCAGGCAGTTTTGGTCTCCAGACTTTTAAAATTGCAATCTCTCGTCAGAAGAAAGATGACACGTATCCCCAATATGTGTAAGTTTATATGTAAATCAAACCAGGGTAAACCGTCAATTTGTATATTAAGTACTAGTAATCCTGTTTTTTTTTTCAGATAAAATCTAAGCCTAATAGAACTCAAATCATTTTATTTCTGTACCCCAGTATATTGTCCAGAACCCCCCACCCCATGGTGTGCAGAACCCATCCTAGACCCCATCCCTTTAAGATCTAGAACAATTCCCACCTGCTCCAGGAAGCCCTCACTGATGACATAAACCAGCACGTAATCCCTGCTGCCTGGTGTGGCCTGGTGCGGCCAGAGTAGCCATGTCGTGCTTTTTTGAGGTCTGAGGCATCCTGATCTGTCCTGCTGCAGCAGCATAGGGTGGCCTTAAAGGCACTCAGTGGGAGGTCCCACTGACAGATCTGACCTTGTGTGACAGGCTACAGCAGCAGCAGCAGCTTTGGGACCTTTTGGGTTTTCCCTCTAGCCTAAGAGGAGCACCCACATTCAACAGCTGGAAAACGAGTTGCTGAGAAACCAAGTACTAAATATTTTCCGTGCATGGAGGTTCCGTGGAGCGACCCTGCTTCCTTTCTAACGTCAGTGTGATCGCCTCCCTGGCTTCCACTGCCCTCTTCCCAACGGTTTTCATTTTTGTTTGAGGATTCAGGGAGTCTAGCCCTATTCCAAGTTCCAGGGATGGAGAACATAGCTCAGTTTAGGCCAGTTTAATCCCACAGCTGCAGTGATTGAGCCAGGGTGGGCAGATGACTTAAATCACTCGAATCAGAGTGACTCTCAGGACTTCTGCTTGGCATGTAGGGACCACAAGTGGTCTCTTTTCTCTGGATGCCTTGTGTGTGAAGGCAAGGCCTGAAACTCTTGGCAGAGGTTTTGTGATGATGAGGGTATGAGCTGATGCATTGAGTGGAGAGGGATGAGAGAAACATCAAGAGAAGGAGCTAGAGTCTTTATGATAATGTGAACCCCTGGATCAAACTATGCCTGAAGCCTGAACTACCATTGGATTTCTCTGATATATGAGCAATACGTACCTTTTGCTGTATTAGTCTGAGTTTTTAGGTATTTATAACTGAAAACATTCTAGCTTTTAGAGTGTGTAAGGCCAAAAAAAAAAAAAAAAAGCCACACACCATTAAAATTACCCTTAGAAATCCCATATATTGCCACGCTAGAAGAGAAACGTGGCAACTGAGATCAATGAGGGAGGAGCAGATTCACATGCCCCAGCTCCCGCTCCATCTGGGGTGGGTGAAATTGCCAGACCGTGTATATTATTTCTCTCTTGTTTAACCGAATGCATAAAACCGGCACCCTGGCCCAGCCTTGTGGGAACAGAAGCCCTTTTGTTGTATGGACATGCCATTTTCAACAGCTGCTCAGACAGGGGACCCTACAGGCCAGATGTTGCTGGTTACCTGGTAACTGGCCTTGAGACCATCAGAGCTGGGAGGAAACATGGAAGTCCTTGGACCAGCCTTGGGCAACGCATCAAGGCCCAAAGCGGGGAAGTGCTGTGTCCGAGGGCTCAGAGCAGGCAGTGGCAGAGCCGGCCAGGTGCACGGCGTCCTGGCTCCCAGGGTAGTGCTTCCTCCAAGCTACAGAGGGCAGACAGCCTGGAGGCAGGGGCTGGGGCTCTAGGCCCCGCTCAGCCTTTCCTTGGCTGTGTCTGGTGAGGCAGGTGTGAGCAGCTTCGCTCCCCAGCAGATGGGGGAGCCTGAGGCCATGGGCTCCTAAAGGCCATTAGATGTTTGGGGAAGGAGGAAGGGAGCCTCCAACCGATGGGCCTGTGTCTGCAGGAGGTCCCGAGCCCAGAGGCTGGCATGGACCACCTAGGAAGGGCCGGAAGTGAGTTTGATCTCCTCCCCAGCCAGCCTCATGGTCCCTCTTTGCAAGGCTTGGGTCTCATGTCCCAGAAAATCCAATTATTACTAATTATCCTTTTCGTTTTAATGAATCACTTTCAGTGTAATTTAATTGCACTTGATTTTGATCATTGGAAGGGCAGTTTGTATTTGAGGCTCAGAACGTGGATGTAATAAGCCTGCAGGGAGATTGGTCAGTTTCAGATCTAGGACTCCAAATCCAATGCTCCTTTCACCATTATGAAGATCTAGAAATCTCAGTGCCCAGAGTGGGGACATGATTGCTCTCTCTAGAGCCAGTGGGCCTGTCCCCACAGGGCCTCTTGCTCCTCTCCTCTCTTGTCCCATTCCCTTCCTCACCTGTTCCTCCCCGTCAGCACCCCCGTCCCCACCTCAAACCCACATTGGACCCCTTGTTCCTTTTCTGTCCTGGCTTCATTTTCCTTTTCTGAAATCATATAGGGAAATCAGGGAGAGGGTTTCACTTGAGGAGCCAAGAACCCAAGGGAACAAAGGAGACATCATTCTTTTAGAGAGGCTTTTTCTTTTTCTCCATGGGAACTGTACCCTCCTCCAGCAGTGGGGGCACGGCGGATGGTGGGTCCAAGGTGGGGCTGGGGGAGCACTGGGCACAGCCAGCCCGAGTGCCTGCTGGTGGGGGCTCTGGGCTGCACTGGCTGGGGTTGGGTGTGTAGGGAGAGCCTGCCCAGGGACCCACTGGCACCTGCAGGCCTTCCTGGGCTGGCTGCAGGGGCTTGTGGTTCACCTTGGCTCACACACCTGGCAAGGCCTGGACTCTTGGGGGCTGGGAGCATGAGGACCCATGTGTTGCACATCCTTTACTTTCCCTGCCTCCATAAAATCCTCATCCAAGGTGGGAAACCTTTGAGTGTGTGTTTTAAAACAAATACATACATGTGACAATTAATTTTATGTGTCAACTGGACTGGGCCACAGGGTGCCCAGATATTTGGCCAAACATTATTCTGTGTGTCTCTGTGAGGTTGTTTTGGATAAGATTAACATTTAAGTCTACAGGCTGAGTGAAGCAGATTGCCCTCCCTCACATGGGTGGGCCTCATCCACTCAGTCGGGGCTTGCATAGAACAAAAAGGGCGATCATGCCTCAAGTAGGAGAGAATTCTTCCCGCCCACTTTTGGACGGAGACACCACCAGCTTTTTTCTGCTTTCGGACTTGAACTGAAGCATTAGCTCTTCCTGGAACTTGAGCCTGCCAGCCTTCAGCCTGGAGCCGCACCGTGGCTCTCCTGAGCCTCCAGCTTGCAGACTCACCCTGCACGTCCTGGACTTGCCAGTCTCCATAACTGCGTGAGCCAATTCCTTGCAAGATATCTCACACACACATATCGCACATACACACATACATCGTATTGATTCCGTTTATCTGGATGCCCCTGATTCATACATACACACAGTGCTTGTTATATTCTAAGGACTTTCCATATATTATTTCACATGGCGCATGGTCTGGCCCTCATTCATTCATTCACCGATTCGTATACATTTGCTCGTACTAATGCACCAAGCCTGGGGCACGCTGGTGAACGTGACACCATCCCTGCCTTCAGGAGGCCTCCAGTCTAAGGGGACACAGGCAGGCAAACAGGCAATGACAACACAGCAGTGGTTGTCAAAGTGGTTCCCAGGCCAGCAGCATCAGCCTCCCCTGGGAGCTTATTAGACATGCAACGTCTTGGGGCCTGCCCCAGACCCCCGACAGAAACGGGAGGTGGGCCCAGCTCTGCACTTTCACAAGCCCTCCAGGGCGTTCTGGTGCACACTGAAGTTTGAGAAGTGCTTACGTCGGAGAAGCAGAGGCATGATCCTCGCTGGGCTCAAAGCCCCAAATCCATCCCAATAAAAACCCACCCTCTTCACCAGGTCTTCTGAGGCTCCATATGACCTCGCTGCTGCTCAGCTCTCTGTCCCACTTTTACCAGGGCTGCTCTGAATGCTGTGCACGGCCGCCGGGTCCTCTCAGTCATCGTTTAGGGCTCATCTCCAAGGCCACCTCCCCAAAGAGGCCTTCCCTAACCACCTGTCGCTTCCCTTCTCACCAACCTGCCTTGTCTTCCTCAAGTACTTTGCAGTGTCTGATGCTGGCTTCTTTGTACACCTTTTCATTGTCCTTTTCTCCCTGTAGAACTTAAGCTGCAAGGGAGCTAGGACCTCGTCAGGTTTGCACCTGCAGATACCGCAGCACCCAGAAAAGCATCCTGCACAGAGCAGGTCCCCAAATATAGCTGTCGAATAAATTAGCAAATCACTGGCTTAGCGGGATGACTGTAACCTGAGGGCCTGCAGCTTGGGACCGCTGGCCACAGGCCCAGTTGCTTTTGTCTTCTGACACCTGTTGGCCCAGCTGGGAGAGTAGAGCAAGCACTAGCAGAGGAGTCAACAGACTCCACACCATGGCCTTCCTGAGACAAGGCTATTAACTGCCCTGGGCCTCAATGTTCTCATCTACCAAATGGGACTGAACACACCTGGGCTGCTTACCTTCTAGGGTTTTGAGGCGCAGCAGTTCCCAACCTTGCTACTCATCAGAATCACTGGGGGAGTTACCAATACAGGTTCTGGACCCCACTCCAGAAGGTTCTGATTCAACCAGTCTTGGGAAGGGCCCAGGAATCTGTATTTTTAGAAGCTTCTGGATGTGCAGGCCATGTTGGCAGCCCTTGTTGGAGAAGCGACTGAGGAAACAGACAAGAGGCCCTCCGGATAAGTGAAGAAGTACTTCTGTCCCGGGATCTTCCACTGTATGTGACATGACGGTCATGACCACAGTGACCTCTTTGACCATCTGGGTCATCCTGGATTTGTATTTATTTATTTATTTATGAGTCTAGCTCTCTTTGGGCTGGAGTGCAGTGGTGTCATCATAGCTCACTGTGACCTCAAACTCCTGGGCTCAAGTAATCCTCCTGCCTCAGCCTCCTGAGTAGCTGGGACTACAGGAGCATTCCACCATATCTGGCTAATTTTCCTATTTTTTGTAGAGATGGGGTCTCACTCTTGCTCAGGCTGGTCTCAAACTTCTGGCCTTAAGCAATCCTCCCATCTCCACCTCCCAGAGTGTTAGGATTACAGGTGTGAGCCATCGTGCCTAGCCTTATTTATTTTTTTAAAAGTTTGTATTATTTCTTTTGTTCATAATAAAATATGTAAGAAATACGTATTTTAATTGGTCCAAAAAAGTACTAACTTATTTTAAAAGTATGATTATCCTGGGCATGGTGGCTCACACCTGTAATTCCAGTGCTTTGGGAGGCTGAGGTGGGAGAATCAGTTGAAGCCAAGAGTTCAAAACCAGCCTGGGCAACATAGTGAGACCCCACCTCTAAAAAAATTTAAAAATTAGCCAGGCATGGTGGTGCATGCCTATAGTCCCAGATACTTGGGAGGCTGAGGCAGTAGGATCTCTTGAACCCAAGAGTTTGAGGTTGCTGTGAGCTATGATTGTACCACTGCACCCCAGCCTGGGCAGCATAGTGAGAGTCTGTCTTTTTTTAAAAAAAAAAGTATGATTAAATTTCTTTTAAACTTGAAAGTCTCCCTCCCCTTCACAATTCAGCTTTCTGTATAGGAAACTACCACTAGCAACATGGGGTGCAGAAAAGCTAGAAGACAATGTAGAATTTAAAAATGGAATCATTCTACATATGTGGTCCTGACCATGCTTTTCCCCCTTAATTATTTTGTACACGGACACCTTTCCATGTCAGTATATAGCAATGCCCCCTGAGACTCTGGGACTAGGGCGCCTGCCCTGGGTCCCGCTCAGCCCTTCTCTGGCTGTGCCCCTTCCTGCGGGGTGAGCAGTGCTTGGCGTCGAGGAGACAGGACGTGTAGGGCCACGTCCTCCCATGCTGAGTGCCCGGGATGCTGGAACTCCTGCCCAAACAGCCCGGGGCTGCCTCCAGGGCCGGGGCAAGCCTCTCCCCTGGGTCCTCCTGATGGAGATCACGCCGCCAACAGTGGCAGCCCAGGAGTGGCTGCCTGCCACGGGCGTGGACAGAGCCGGGCTGTGCAGGCTGAAGCGTCCACGCGGGCAGGAAGCTGTAGGTGGGAAGGAAAGACGGTGGGCCGGGGGCCAGAGCCTGCCTTTGTTTTCTCACTCCAGGCCCCCCAGATACTGGCGGTGGAACTGGTGGATAATCAAGTTCTGCCTCATTCTTTAGAGTGGTTATATAGTGTGTACCTTTCTTTTTAACCATTCTCCTATCGATGGATGTTTAGATGGTTTCACTTCTTTTCCTGTTGGTAGATGTTTAGGTGCCGTAAAACTTTTTCCTATTATATGCCTTTTATCAACACTAATAAATAAAATGACCTCCACGCACAGGTAGTCGTGCTTAGCCATGAGATCCGCAGACACAAAGCCCAGGCATGTCACTCTAAAGGGTGGAGTGGGGGCGACCCCCCACCCCGTCTCAGGCACACGGCATGTTGACAAGCGTCATCACAAACGTTGATCTCACAAGCTCGGCTCTCTGGTTTGTCGCTGGCTACTTTGGGGTCCACCTCAGCTTACATCCAAACAGCACTTTTCCCTAAGTTGCAGAAGTACTTAGAAGAGAAGAGGAAAGCGTGAGGGAGAGTGACCACAAAGGACCTCAACTCGCTTGAAGGGAAAATGAGAACCTCGCCCTCTAAATGTGGCTGGCTTGAGCCATTTAGTTAAAGGGTGTCAACCTCGCCTTCCTGCCTCTGCACGTGCAGTCACTCACCCCAGACCCTCTGACCGTCCCCACTGCATCTGCCCTGCAGCGCCTCTTGCTCCAGGAAGCCCTCCTTGGTTTCTCAGCTGACAGCCCTCTCGCTCCTATGATGCTATGTTTGCACCTCTCTTGTTGGTATCTTTTCTCTCCTCTAGATAATTTGCCTCTGGGTAGCAGAGAGAGACTGGGATGCCTATTTCAATCCCCACCCCCACCCCCACTGCTGCTCAGAGTATCTTGGATACTTTAATAATTGCTTGTGGGGTGAATACACAGATGGAAGTGCTGGAGAAGGCTGCTCATTTTGCAAGAACGAGTCTCGGGAAGGTGGCTGTGGTCTGTTCTCTCCCCCGAGAGAGCTGAGTGTACAGTATAAAAATTCCCTCTTGTCTTTTCAAAATGCCTGATAAAACCTGGCTTGTTTTTCCAAGTCACGTTCGGGGTGTTTTTTTTTCTTGCAGTTTTATAACAGCTCTCTCCTCCAAAAATGAAACATAAACACAGGCCTGGTTTGGACAGATGTCTCTCAGCGGAATGTATAGCTTTAGTTTCTGGGTATGTGTAAGTCTCACAGCTCCTCGGCTGTCACTCGGAGCAGGGAAAGAGGCCCCAGCATTCCCAGCTCTCCATTCCGGGCTGGGTCACTCCCTTTGGTCCGTCACCAGGACAGCGACACCCTAAATGCACCCAGCACACACCCAACAACGGTGCCCATCGTAGCATGGGCAGGGAGGTGGCCGGCCAAAGACAGCTGCGCCCATTTGACTGGGAGAGGAAGCAAGGCCCAGAGAAAGCCAGGGCTGACCCCACACAGCTGGGCAGAGGCTGAGGCACCCCTGGGGCACTCAGTACCCCATGTGTCCACCAGCCACGTGGACTTGGTCATGTAGGAAAAGGAGAAGCCCCAGAGGCAAAAGGACAGGTGTTCTTTTTCGTTCGTGAGCCTGTTGACATGTCGATCTTTGCTCTTCTCCCACCGGGGCTACCTGTGTGAGCCACCTAGCGTCTCCGGGCCTTGGCTCCTCATCTGTAAAGCGAAGGACTTGGACAAGGTGGCTTCAAAGCCACAGTTCGTGGGTACTTCCTGGGCGCTGGGCTCTGTGAACGGGAAGGCGAAGGACGCACAGGCCTCACCCTCTGTCTGCTGGGGGCCGGGAGACCCGCACCTGGCGACGTCAGTGCGGAGAGCAGTGCCCAGGTGTGGTGGGCGCAGAGGAAGGGCTCGTGCCCAGCCCTCCGGGAAGCCTTCCCGGAGCAGGCAGCGCCTAGATGGAGGCTTGCATGATGGGCAGGTGTCCCTCAGGTGAGGAAGGGCTGGGAGAGTCCCTCATAGTGCCAGTGCTGATATGTGTCATTTCTAACATGCCCTCGGCAGTGGAGGCTGGGCCAGAGGGGCCAGGATGAACCCAGAGGGACAGACAAGTCCCTCCCTTCACAGAGCTTGGGGTGGAGTCACCTTCAACCCCGGCTCATGCCCCTCACCCCTGTTCTTCCTGCCCAGCTACGCCTCCCTGGCCTCCAAACCCTCCCTGCTCCCCTCACTGTCCAGAGAGCTCTCCTGAGAGTGGCCCTGAGCACAGACATGCTTAGACATCTGCAAGGGTTGACAAGTATCACACTGTCCCCTGGTTAGGTTGCCCCTTCCTGCTTTCTGGGGGTCCCTAAATTCCTGCCATCGGTCACCCCTTTGGATGTAGGCATTGAGGGTCACTCTCAACGTGAGCCTGGAAATAAGTTAACCAGTTAAAGAATCCAGGGGCACTTACAGGCCTCTTAAAAAGGATGAGTCAGTGATTACAGCACCTAGCGGGACATTAGACTCACCTGGAGATGTTTAAAAATATAGATTCCCAGGCACCACCTCTAGAGAGTCTGTCTTGGCAATTCCTGGACTTGACCGAGAAATCTGTATCCTTTTTAAACTTTCCCGGGTGATTCTATTCTGCAAGAAGCTTTGGGAGCCCGTGGATTATATCAATATTATCAGGGAATCACAAGGCTTTGAAATAATGGGAAGCAGCTCATATGGGGACAGGGTGCGGGACGCCCAGCTAAGAAATCATTAACAAACACTGGGACATGCAATCGCCTACTCTCACAGCGCTTTGTACAAATAAGCAAATAAACTGACGCACAGTGAATGTTTAGGGGGTTATTACGTACCAGGGATGGTGCTGGGGCTTCCCCTGACATTAACTAAACTCTCACAATAACCCCGAGGCGGAGAGACAGCATTCCTATTTTGAAGCCAAGGAAACTGCGACACGGAGAAGTGAAGTCACCAGCCGGCTAGGGGCAGCTGTTTGGCCTCACTCTCTACCCAGCCTCGCACCTGCCTGGGAGGTGGACGGGCACAGGAGAGCCGAGTGCACAGACGCCGGGTTACGCAGACTCCTCCAGGTACTTTCTGTCTGCTTCGGAGCTCAGGGTCATTTTCCTCCCCTCTCTCTGAGTTGTGACTAACGGCTACTCTTACAGAGTTATTCTTGTTTTGAGAAGCCATGAAGAAACAGAAAAGCTAACTTGGACCATTGGAGGGTGAAGTCTGTCATTACGTTTTTGGAGACATCCTCCTCCTGGGTTACAAATCACTGGCTCAGCACTTGCAAGGTGGCAGAGGAGACAGTACGGAGAGGAGCGAGCTGCTGTCACAGCGACCTGCTGTCACAGCGACCCGCTGTCACAGACCGAGCCATCCAGGGGTTGGGCCAGGCCACCGTCCACCACCCACCTGCCCCGCCACCCAACATTGCTTCAGCTGGGCCCTTCCAAGCTTTGCAAGGAGAAGGAAAGGACAGGACATCTCAGCCTCTCCCGTATGGGGGTGACAGTCCCCAGGCCCTTTATAACAAGGATGCCCAGCTTCAGGCTTTCCTGAGATTTAGCTTGGGTCACACCCAGAATGTCTAGAACATTCTCTCCTTCTCTTGCTGCTTCTCCTTCTGCAGGCCTGTGCCAGGCACCAAAGATGCAAAGATGAATGAAAGGCAGGCCCTCTCGTGGGGGGCTCATGGACCCCACCCCCCCGCCACTTGTCACTCTCTTGCTAGCTCTATCTTCTCCATCTCATATTTTTTTCTCATTCCTGTTCCCGTTGCATTTTCCATTTCTTTTAACTGGCTTTTTCTACATCTCTCTTTCCATATTTCTCTGCATTCTTGGATCAGGGTGACTCATCGCAGCCACACCAGGAAGAAAGGAGTCGAGGGGGAAGGCGGGAGGATTCAGGAATTCATCGGGATGAAATCTCATCACGATGGCCTCAGGTCAAGGACAAGCATCGGTTCTTGGCCGCGTGTCTGGGTGCCGTGGCCGTGTGGACGGGAAGGCGCCGAAAGAGAAGAAAAGTATTTGAAAAGCTGTGAAATCCCAAGGAGGCCTGGATTCTGCTTGGAAGAGTCAGGGAAAGTTAGAAGAAGGTATTCTATGCAAGCCTGGGGAAGACAAGCCTGAGGTTAAGGAGTGACTGATAGCAGTTAAGGTTAGTGAGAAATCTTGCATGGATTTGTTTTTCTGATTGTGTATAACCTTACACTGCCATCTGGTTTCCAATTAGAAGTGCTGTTTTTCTCACTTTACAGCCTAACAGAGTGGAAGCACACGCCGCCCTGAGTTAGTGACATCACGGGAAGCAGCTGAGATTGGCCCGGGGAGCCATGAGCGGGCCACCTGGCTCCCTCTGCCATCAGTTATGCTAATTGCAGGTCAAGTGTCGAGGAGCCGTTAGAGACAGAGGCCCAGCCTTGGACGTTGGAACCCCTGGACATATAGCAAGCCGCTCTCAAGACTGGGCGATTGCAGCTTGTGTTTATTCTCTGCCTCCTGCCAGGATCTCCCCTTTTGCTTCCTGCGCTGGCCTCAGGAGGGATGTCGGGGTCACAGAGTGAAGGCAGAAGGCGGGAGCCTCCAGGCTGCTGGGGGGTGGGGGGACTGAGGGCGGGAGGAGGCGGTGGGGAAGATGCTGAGTTGGCAAATCCCTCTGGCTTCCACGAACTGCCCGAATTAAATTTATTTTCTTTCCTGGAGGTTAGGAACCAGGAGAATTTCTTTTCAATGTTTCCACTACTGAGACTGTGCGTCTTGCCCCTAAAGCACGCAGCGGCTGGCCCCGGCCTTTCTGAGTTCAGCACCAAGGAAGCTCCGTGCCCCGAGGACAGGCCTCGGCTCCGTCTCTGGCCGACCACGTTGGGTGTGTCAGGAGTTATCTGGGCCCTTGCTAACATACTCTTCAATGCCTGGGACTTTTCTGTGTTGGTTAGCATTTAAAATAAAAAAGGAGAGAGGAAGAGACAGAGAGAAGAGGAGAGAAGAGGGCAAAAACCACCTAAGAGATGCAGGGGCCTTGGGAGCTGCTTCAGGCTGCACCTGAAATACACACGCTGCCCCGGACTCTCGCCGGGGTCTGGCTGACAGGTCCCCCTGCTTGTCCTGATGCTGCTGTGTGCCCTGCAGGGCCTGAAGGTGGCCCCAGCTCCTGCCAGTGAGGACAGATGTCATCACTTCCACTCCGCAGCCTCTGCAGCCCAGGCTGTTCTTGTTCGTGTGTGCTGGCCAGGGGCTGCGGTGGCTTGGCCCGGGGCCCTGGGCTGACATTTCCTCACAAATACAGTTTTTCCTCTCCCTCCCTCTCTCTCTCTCTCTCTCTCCCTCTCTCTCTCTGTCTCTCTCGTGCATTGGGTGGTTTCATCTTATCCTGGGCTTTGCTTCTGTAGTGATTTATCCTTTAACCAGAATGAGTCATGGTGCCAGATTTTATTTGTTCCAGGAGAAAATAGCAGAGGGCATTTATGCACTGTGGCATTGGGAGCCCACTCTAGGGGTGCGGGCCAGGAAGAGAGCTCAGGACATTCTTCAGCACGAGCAAGACTCCCACAGCAATGAGGGCCGAGGCTGCTGCAGGCCTGACCACCAGCCCTGTCCCTGATGAGGGTCAGGCTTGGATAAGACGTGTCTTTCTGCCCAAACAACAGGTCCCCATGGACCTCGCCAGCCCCATGGTAGACACTTCACACACCATCTCCTATTCTCCCTCACAATAGCCTTTTGGGACTCACGTCACCACGCACATTTTACAGATGGAGAAACTGTGGTCCAGAAAGTAGACTTGAGGTGCTCAGGTTCCCATGGTGCAGAAAGTGCCAGGCTGGGAAGGGAACCCAGCTGTGTCAGTTGGAAGCCCAAATGTTCCCTGTAGCGAGGAGGTGGGAGACCTGGGGCACCCTGAGACCACTCCACATCTGTGGAAAGGCGCCACACATGAGAGCCGGGAAACCTCGGGATTGGGAGAGGAGAAAATGGCAGTGCTGGAGGGCATCTCTCCTGGGCCTAGGCTTGATAGCTGGTTTTTTAATTTTTTAAAACTTTTTAGATTAAAAAAATTTTTTTGATGGTTAAGTGAAGCAGTGGGAGTGGAGATAGCTGGATTTTGCAAATTTATTCCTCATGGATTAATTTACCATCAACCCCAAATTCCACCATTAGTGGGCCCCTGGTTTTAGATATGGAATGCACTAGTGAAAATGCAAACTCATCATCTAGGGAGGTCAGTGCATTAGGCTATTATGAAAGAATGAATGCCTTACCCACGTGAGAATTTAGTTTAGGTGGCTATCTAGCAAATCTTGAGATGTAGGGTCCACGTGGTGGGTAGAATAGCCCTTTGGCAGTTTTCGCCTAAGTGCCTGTTAAGCTGGTAGAAATACTAGAAGCAACGCTGAGCTGGGGTGGGAGACCTAGGTTTCAGTCCTGGCTTGCCCACTGAATTGCTGTGTGACCTTGGTCTAGTCTCTATCTCTAGGTCTCAGTTCCCTCATCTGCAAAATAAGGGGGTTGGGGCAAATAATTTCGAAGACTCCTCCCAGCCCAGGGGCAATGCCATAGCTGGGGGAGCAGCCCTGACGGTCAGGCCCACCCATGGGCTTGCATGGTCCCTCTGTGCCTCTTGGGCCTCCTCCAGCCACTCTGATCACCCTGTCCCCCTCCTGCCCCTACCAACCCACCTCTGCCTCTGAGGACTGGGGCCTGCTGAAGACTATGGTAATGGTGGCCCTATCATCAGTCCAAGAAACTTCAGGCCAAATAGGTCTTGGCGGGGGTGGAGGGGAGGAAGTTGCTTTTCTATAACTTGCCAGGTGGTGGTAGTGCTGCCAGTTGCTTCGTGTTGATGACACCACTATCTTCCCAGTCAGCAAGCTGTGTCCTCAGTCATCCTTCGTCCTTTTGCATCTCCAGCCTTGCTTCCTTCTGTTCTTGCCCTAGCTCACGCTACTCCAGCCACACTTGTTCCTTGAACTGTCTAAGCATGTCCCTACCCCAGGGCCTTTGCACTTGCCATTCCCTCTCCCTGGAATTCTCTTTTCTCAGATATCCATGATTATCTCAGATTCTTCCTGTCCTTCAGGTCTCCGATCACCGCCACCCTGTCATCGAGGCCTTCCTTGACAGCCCCCATCTCCGGCCACTGCTGCCAAGCCCACCCACCCTGCCCACTGCTTCTCCACTGTGCAGATCACTACCTGACAGATGGTGGGCAAACGAATACCATGTCTGCCCCACTAGCAGAACAGCTCCATCATGTCCCTAAATCGGTACTCAGTGAGTTCGTCATGGCCTTCTGCTCTTAAAGGTCACCGAGTCCCAGAGGATCCCCTCCTGGAGCTCACTGGGTACTGTCCAGCTTCTGTTCCCCAACACCCTGAGGGAAGGAGGCGAACTGCTGGGAGCTCCGGCTTGTGTTGTCGCCAGGGTTGAGAGCTGCAGTGACAAGCGGGGAACTCGTGGGCCGGCTCTGTTTTCTCTCAGCACCGGGCAGCTTCCCGCTCCAGGGGACCAAAGGCTCGCAGAGGCCCTCTGCAGACCCTGCGCCGGAGCTTCTGGGACATCAAATGGTCTGAAAACCGAGTGACTTAATAATTTCGATGTAAATGCAGTCGAGTCATGTGGATTAGATTTCTCTGAAAATACACAAGCGCTTAGAAGGCAGGGACGGAGAACACTCAGCCCGGGAGGAATTTGTTTTCTCTTTCCTTTCTGTGCGTCTGTGAGTGTTGTTATTGCTGCTAAACTCAAGGCGTGTAGAAAGCTGTTCAAGATGTGGAGGCGCCAATGCACAGCCAGCTTGGCCTGATTGGAGTTTTGAATCGCGGCACAGTGGGCAGAATGGGAGAGGTTAAGAAAATAGAGTGGCCACGCCACCAGGCCTGTCCCCTCATCCTCCAGCCTTTTCCTTGGGGGTTGTGACCTTGACATTCAAGGGGGCTCACAGCTGGGTGAATAGGACACACCCCATCAGCTGCAGTGCGAGACAGTTGGTGGGTACTTCTCTGGGGCGCTGCCGGGACCTGGATTTGGGGGAGTGATGTTCTTCCCCCCTGGTATCTCCCTATCGTATATCCTCAGGAGGTCCCAGTCTCCCCGCTAGAGTCTCCTGGGGAACTCTGTAAAAAGCAGATTCCTGGCCTTCTCACGGGCCCAGGAGACACAGCCCGAGGTATGTGAGCTGTGCCTTACGGGCTGGAGGCCGGGGCCACACCCAGGAGGCAGGGAGAGCCTGGGTCGGAGGGAGCCTCTCAATCAAGTCACCTTGGTGGCCTGGTTTGGTTGCTTACTGGCTGCAAGTGACTCAATCCTCATTTCCCACTTTGTTCATTACAAAATGCACTCACATTTTGGGTATTCTTTGATCTCGCCTAGCACCCTGAGACAGGGAAGCACATTCCCATTTTACACCTGAGCACGCAGAGGTTCAGGAAGGATGAGAGAGCTTCTCCCAAGGTCTTCCTCCAGGTGGCAGAGGGTTTGCCCTTCAAACCTTTGCTCCTGCCCTTCCTTTAAGGTGCCTCCGGCTTGGCACTGAGCCAACACACCCCACTGGGGTCACACGGAATAGCTAGCCAGTGTCTCCCAAATGACATTGGCATCAACCTCTCTTTTCCCACAAGGTCCCGGTCTGACTAAGATTCTTGGAATGCTGCCTGCAGGACAGGGAAATGGAGGCCAGTGGAGAAAGCAGGGAGGAGAAGCAACCCAGTAGGACATGCAGTGGGGAGAGGGATTCCAGAAAGGCCTCGGGGGATCCTGTCCATTCTGCATGTGGCTTGGCCCTGTGGCTCCCCAAGGCCACTCTCCCTGTTTCTCTCAGTTCAGTGGTGGCAGTAAACATGCTGAGGTCCCATGGCTGCAAAGTGACCCTGCCCACCTGGGGCACCAGTTCCCTCCCATGATGCTCCTGGCTGCACTGGGATCAGCAAAAGCCACAGGGAGTGAGCTCTCTCATATCTTTCTGCTCCTCTACGCCGAATCTCCAAGACCCTGTTCAAATGCCTCTCTTCTGTGAAGCCTTTCCAGAGACCCTAGGCACAGAGATGTCTCCTTCCAGACTCTGGCTGGGTTTCCCTGTGAGGAAGATCTGTGCTGGGGGCTGCAGGCAGGTGAAGCTGGTGTCCAGGAGGAGAGATGGGCTAGGGGCCTCAGTGGCTCCAATACAAGGTAGGAAGTGGTATGTGCCAGCAGTGAGAAGGCTTGGGGAGGTAAGGTCATTTTAGGATAGAAGAAAGATCCAGAAAGCCTTTATGGAGAAAGTAGCCTCACAAAAATGATTATAATTAACACCAGGTCACATTTTGTTTTGTATTGTTTTAAAATTATTTCAAGGATATTAATGTTGTCCCCTCAACTGCTCTATGACTTACTTGAGAGTGAATCCATATTTTACTAATAACAATGTTTTGCAGGGACTAGTAACATTTATTAACAGATGCTCAATAGAAAAAAATTGGTCAAAATAAATTCTATCTTGGAAAAGTCAGTTCAACTTCATGCCATGTAAACAATATGGATGTCGTGCCTCTTATGTCTGATCTGGTTGAAAGACAGACTGAAGTCATTCAGTCTGTCAAAACATGTTCTTTGAGCACATACTCAATGCTAGGACTTACACTCCTGATTTCAGGAAGAAAGACAATGAAGTAGGCAATTATTATCCAGGTTGAGAAATGCTGTGAGAAGGAAAATACAGAATTCTATGGGGGTAACTAATCTAGCGATGAGAAGGGATGTTCAGATAAGGGAAGTGATATCTAAGATGATAAAAGAATGTGAAAGAGGACTTTCAATTCCAGCCATAAACAACTACGAGAGCTGAACAAAATATATAAAATAACTATTTCCAGGCACTGGACAGCAATCAAAGCAGAGCTCAATACTTGTGAGAAGGGAAGTATAGGAGCTGAACCCACACTCACCCCAGTTTTCTCTCCAAGAGCATTTTCCTTGCTGCAGCACAGGGAAGTATGGGACAGAGAGTAGCAGTCTTGCTGGATGGAAGAAACAGTGATTGCTGTTCGGTCCGCAAAAATGACTAGGATTTGGGAGGGGAAGGTACTAGAAAGGAGAAATCTACAGAAAAAGTCCCCAAAACTCTGTTAAAAGTTTCCTTCAGGTTCTTGGCTGACTCCTAAACTGTGTATGCATGGTATTAGACTCTAGAAAATCTATCAGAAAACAGCCACTGGGAGCAAAGAATTTTAGAGGCTGCCACCCAGT
This sequence comes from Mirza zaza, assembly GCA_008750895.1. Classification (NCBI taxonomy): domain Eukaryota; kingdom Metazoa; phylum Chordata; class Mammalia; order Primates; family Cheirogaleidae; genus Mirza; species Mirza zaza. Next base: position 31,587 of record VSMD01099634.1, read on the forward strand.
GAAGGGCGAGGAGGGGGAGGTGTTGGGGTTCAGGCCCAGCCAGAATAGAGAGACCTCGGTGAATAGTTTGGGCTTTCATTTGAGACCTCAGAAAATCTATGTTCTAGGAGTAAAGACCACATCTTAGGAATAAGGACAAAACTAGATTAGACCTACCCTGACCAAGGCCCAAAGCATGCCTTGATAAGATCTAGATGATTTCACCAATAATTTTACTGCCTATCAGAACAGAATGTAGTATCTTTTAAAGGAAATTAACATAATTTATAGCCTTTGCTGTGTAACATCCATAATATTCAGCACAGAATAAATTACTAAACAAGCAAAGAATTAGGAAAAAGTGACCTGTAACTAACCTTGAGATAAAATAGTCACTAGAAACAGACTAGAGATGATACAGATATTGGAGTTAACCAAGAAGGAATTCAAAAAGAATTATGATTATGTTAAAGACAATAGAATAAAAGACGGACAAATGGGATAAAGATAGAGTATTATGACTGAATTAGAATCTGAAAAAAAGAATCAAATGGAAATTCAGGAACTTCAAAATAAAATATCTGTAATAAAGAGTACATTGGATGGGTTTAGCTGCACACTGGATACAGCCGAAATTAGGATTAGTGATCTTAAAGACAGATCAATAGAAGATATCTAAAGTAAAGTATAGTGAGAGAAAAAATGGATTAAAAGAACCAAACAGAGATATGAAAAACATGGCAACATCCACACAATTCGAATTTAAGAAGAAAGGAGAGAAGAAATGGAACAGACTATATTTGAAAGAATAAAGGTAGAGAATTTTACAAATGTGGTGAAAATATCAACCACAGATTCAAGAAGCTTAGGAAACCCTAAGCAGAACAAATGTAAAGAAAACTATACTTAGGTACATCATAGTCAAACTGCTGACATTGAAGACAAACAGGAAAGCAACAACAGGAAAATGACATATTACATTTAAAAGAATAATGATAAAACTGAAGGCTTACATTTCAACAGAAACTATAAAGCCAGGAGAGCATAAAATGACATTTTAAAGTGCTGAAAGAAAAACTGCCAACTTAGTATTCTATAAATAGATAAGATATAATTCAAAAATTAAGGTGAGACAAACAAAAACAAACAACAAACCCAACTCCCAAAGCTGAAAGAACCATTGTCAGCAGACTTTTACTGTAAGAAATAGTAAATAAAGTTCTTTGATTAAAAGAAAATTATCTCAAAAAGAGCACAGAGATGTATGAAAAAAAAAGAAAGAGCACCAGAAAAGGTAACTATGTGGGTAAGTAGACACAAATATTAATAGTTTAAAGCAACAGCAATAATAATATCTTGTGGAATTTTTAAGATAAACAAAGGCAAAATATATGACAAATATAACACAAAAGATAGAACAGGTAACTGAAATTAAAACATTGTAAAGTTCTTGTATTATTCATGAAGTGATAAAAGTACTAATTAAAAGTAGATTGTAATAAGTCAAGAATGGATATTGTAATTTCTATGGTGAACCCTAAGAGATTAATACAAGAAGGTACAACTTAAAAACTAACATCAGAGAAAAAAATATTCAAAATGCTTGAATAATTCAAAAGAAGTTCAAATAGAGAAATAAAGGGACAAAAATAGGTAGGACAAATAGAACACATATGGCAAGATGGGTGACTTCAACTCAGCTATATCAGTTATTATGTTAATTGTAATTAGCCAATTAAAAGGAAAGATTATCAGGCTAGGTTAAGAATACTATATGCCATTTAAAAGAGAAACACTTTAAATATAAGGACACAGAAATGTTGACAGGAAAAGAATGGAAAAAGAACACATAAAAATTGACCAAAAGACAGTTGGTATGCCTATATTAATTTCAAACAAAGTGGACTTTAAGGCAAAACATATAATTAAAGACAAAGAGGGACATTTTATTATGAAAAGTGGGTTAATTCAACTGGAATATACAACAGCCCTAAATTTGTACGTGATTAATCAACATAGCTTCAAAATATATAAACCAAAAGCTGACGGAACTAAATGGAGGGGTAGGCAAGTCACCAAGATACCTGGAGATTTTAATACAGCTCTCTCAAGAACTGATAGAATAAACGGACAAAAAAAAAATCAGTAAGGATGTAGCTGATTTGAAAAACACAACCAAATTGGCCCAATCGTCGATACATATATACATATATACATATATATATATATAATAAACTGTAGAATTTCACTTTTCAAGTGTGCTGGGATTTACTAAAGTATACCTCATATGCACAGTCATAAAGAAAGTATTCACAAATATCAGAGGATCTAAACTATACAGTTTTCCTTCTGACCACTGTGAAATTAAGTTATAACTCTTTTAGAAAATGACTAGAAAATCCCCAAATATTTGGAAATTAAACAACACATTTCTAAATAACTCATGGGTCAAAGAAGAAATCACAATGGAAATTAGAAATTATTTTAATATGAATGATAATGAAAACATCAATTTGTAGGATGAAGCTAAAGCAATATTAGAGAAAATTTATAGCTTTGTATGTGTAAACCAGAGAAGACAAAAGGTCAGAGAATGAATAATTTAAATAAGAAGCTAGAAAAAAATAAATTAAAACAAAGTAAATACAAAGAATAAAAGGAAAAATAATTAAGAGCAGAAAGCAATAAAAGAAAAAACAGATTCAACAGAGAAAATCAATAAATCTCAGAGTTGATCCTTAGAAAATGTTAATAAAATTGAAATATTCATAGCAAGACTGATAAAGAATATGGGAGACAACACAAATTATCAATAAGAGAATGAAAAAGAGGATGTCATTATAGATCTTACAGATATTGAAAAGATATAGGAGGCTAACATGAATAATATTTTGTCAATAAGATTTGAACAAAATGGACAAATTACTTGAAAAATACAGCTACAAAATACAGGACAAATTACTTGAAAAATTAACACAAGAAGCAGTAGAAAATCTGAATAGTCCATTATCTATAAGAAGTTGAATCTATGATTAAAAACCTTCCCAGAAATAAAACTCCAAATTGCTATACTAGTGGGTTTTTCCAAACATTTAAAGAAACAATAATATAGATCTTATGTTCTACCAGAGAACAGAAAAAGTGAGAACACTTTCAACCCATTTTATGAGGTCTGAATATTACAGAAAGGTAAACTTACAGGCCGATATATTTCATGAAACAAAATAGAAACAAATACCTCATAGAAACAAAATCTGTTTAAATATATATGGGAGAGTACATGGTGACTAAGTGAGATTTATCCCAAGAATGTAAGTTTGGTTTAATACTAAAAAAAAAAAATCAGTCAATGTAATTAAGCATATTAACAGAATAAAGAAAAACCATATCTCAATTGTTGCAGAAAAAGCATCTATTAAAATTCAACACCTGTTCACAGTTTTTAAAAATCCAACCTCAGAAAACTAGGAATAGAAAAAAACTTTTTAAATCTGAAAGTAACTACAACAAATAAGTGAATAAACTATAGTTGACATCTTATTCAATTATGAAATATTGGAAATTTTCCCTCTGATAATGAAAATAAGAAAAGAATTTTCATTCTCACCACTTCTATTTGACCTTGTACTGAAGACCCTAGCCAGTACAATCAGGCAACAAAAATAAAGGTATGAAAAGTAAATATGAAGAAGTAAAATATAATTACTTCAGATAATCTGACTGTATAAACAGAAAATTCAAAAGAATCCACAAGCAAGCCATTAGAAATAATGAATAACTTTAGTAAAGTTGCTGGATATCATGTAAATAAACAAAAATAAATTGTATTTTTTCGTACTAGTAAAAAAGATTGGAAAATGAAATAAGAACATTTCATTTTTAATAGCGTAAAATATAACTATGTAAGAGATAGTTTATTTAATAGCGTAAAATATAACTATGTAAGAAAAATTTCAAAGCATTATTGAGAGAAATTAAAAACAACTAAATAGAGGGATATACATATTCATGGGTTAGAAGACTTGATATTATTAAGATTTTATTTCTCCCTAAATTTATACATAAAATTAAATCTATAAATTCAGTATAGTTCCAATAAAAATCTCAGCAAACTTTATTGGAGGAAAATTGACAAGCTGATTTAAAAATTCATATGAAAATATAAAGGATGTAGCATAGCTGGAACAATCTTGTCAGAGAAAAACAAACATAGAGAACTCACGCTACTTGACTTCATGACTTATTTTAAAGCTACAGTAACCAAAGCAGCTTTTTATCTGTGCAAGTTTAGATATTTAGACAAATGGAATAAAATTAAGTGAAGAAATAGATACACATACGTATGGTCACCTGATTTTCAACAAAGATCATTCTAGAATTCAGTGGGAGAAGCAGCCTTATAACAAATGGTGCCAAATCAACTGAATATCCATATAAAAAAATCTCAAATCTTTAAACATCAAAGTTCTAAAAGAAAATGGAGGAGAATATCTTCATGATTTGGAGAGAGGCAAAGATTTCTTAAATGAAATACAAAAAGAACATTAGCCATTAAAAAGACTGATAAATTAGACTTTATTAAAGTTAAGAACTTCTGTTCATTGAAAGATACCACTAAGAAAATGAAAAGGCAAGCCACAGACTGGGACAAGAAGTTGCAATGCTTCTATCTGACAAAGGCTTTATATACAGAGTATATTTTTTACGGTCCTCTAAATCAACAAGAAGACACCCAACACAATGTGAAAAATGGGCAAAAGACCTGATCCAACATTTCCCAAAGGGGGATATCAAAATGGCTGAAAAATTTATGAAAAGTTGCTCTACATCATTAATAAATAGAGAAATGCAAATTCAACCCACAATGAGATACCATGGCACACTTCCAGAATAGCTCAAATTAAAGTGACTGGTAATACCATGTGCCGGTGAGTATGTGGAACAACTGGAATTCTTATTTTACTGGAGAGAGTTAAAATTGGTAAACCACTTTGAAAAAACTGCTTGGCAGATTTCGCTAATGGTAAACATACCTGCCCTTTAACTCAGCAATTCTACCCGATTACACACCCAATAAAAATGAGTACATATGCCTGTCAAAAGACATGTACAAGAATGTTAATAGTGGCTCAATTTGAAATAGCCCAAAATGGAAACAATCCAAATATAGTAGAATAAATAAATAAATCGTGGCATTAAAATATTAATATTAATACAATGGAATGTTGCCCATCAATGAAAAATCGCGAAGCATGTCACTGATACTTTCAACATGTTAAACCTCACAGACATAATGTTGAGTAAGATAGGTATGATTTCATCTCTATGAAGTTCTGTGTTATTTCATCTATTTAAAGTTTAAAATGGGCAAAACTAATCTATGGCGGGAGAATAGTGGTTACCCAGAGGGGAAACTGACTGGGCGTGGGGAGTGGGCACGAAGGAGCCTTCTGGGAAGTTGGAATGGTGTCTTTCCTGTCCCGGGAGGTGATCACATAGGTGCACACACATGTAGAAGTTCACTGAGCAGCACGCTCAAGATATCTGTACTTCAGTGTATGTAAGTCATACCGCAATAGAAAGATAATGAGCAAGATACTCCTTTAGGAAAGAATGGAAGGGAATTAGCCAGATCCAGTGGTGGTGGTGGGGGGACAGCGGGGAGGTGGGAGGGCGTCACAGGAGAGAGGAAAGCGTGTCTGGAGGAGGGCTGGGGGGCTGGAAACCTGCAGTCAGGCTACGCATCTCGAGTGTCTGAAGTGGAAGGGGAAGAGGTCGGGACGGGGGTCGGGGGTCAGAGGGGGAAGAGGGCAGTGTAGAACGTTGATGGCAGGTATTCATGCTGCCCCTTGACTGCAAGCGCTTCTCAAAGGGCCAAGCAGAGGGACGGCCCTTTCCTGCCCAGGACGGCAGGCAGGCCTTGCCTTCTGTCAGCTGCAAACCAATCAGGGAGGGCACAGCGGTTAGCACCAGCGGGATCTTATCCGGGTGATAAAAACGTTCTAAAATTGATTTGTGGTGCTGGCTGTACAACTCAGTGAATTTACTGAAAAAGAAAATCACTGACTTGTACACTTGAAATGAGTGAATTATATGATAAAATATTTTGCAATAAAGTTATTTTTAAAAATTGAAGGCAAATTCTTCCCTCCGCTTGATTGCCGATGCCCTGGGGAGATCCTGAGGATCTTTTATTTTTATTTTTTTATATATTAGAGACAGGTCTGCTCTTTCACCCAGGCTGGAGTGCATCGGCGTGATCACAGCTCACCGCGGCCTTGAACTTCTGGGCTTAAGGAATCTTCCTGCCTCAGCCTCCCGAGTAGCTGGGACTACAGGCACATGCCACCTGGGGATCTTTCAGGCCATTTCCACCACTAGGTCTCGCTCCCCCTTCCCCGGCCCCTCCCCTGCCCGTGTTTCAGCTCGTGAACACACTCACATTCATCCCAACAGCTCTGCAAGCAGGCAGACTAGAGAGCTGTCCCCATCGATGAGACACCAGGGCCCTGAGGGGGGATGGGAGGAGAGTGCCTGCTACCTGTGTTGTCACATCACCCAGGGAAGGGGGGGTCCATTCACCGTTCACAGATGAGGAGAGGGAGCACCCAGCAGGTTGGATGCTCAGGCGTTCCTGGTCCGGGGCAGAGCCTGTGCCGCCCTGACCTGCCTGGACAAGGAGTCAAGTCACCGGGAACGGGGGAATCTGCACGTGCGGGCCGGTCAGGCAGCACCTGGGCTCAGGGGCAGAACAGAGGGCCAGGTGTGGGCGGCGGCTCTCACTCACCACTTCTTGCCACTGATGTCGTGCTGCTGCACCGTGTAGCCAAAGAAGGCGGTCCTGGAGCCCGCGATGACCCGGGGCTTCCTGGTGTCTATGTTGAAGGTGTCCGTGAACCCTGGGGTGGGGAGAGGAGATAGCAGGGCGTCAGACAGGTGCAGGTGCAGGTTCCAGGGCTGTGTTGGGCGGGACCCACCGGCAGGTCACCTACCTGGGAGGGTCTCGGCTGTGGGGGAGTATGTTCCCACTCCTTAGGGAGCCCCCATATGACGTGGTTGACACAGTCCCTGACTGGCAGAGCCCACGGCGAGAGGAGAGAGGCTCAGTCCCTGCTCTGGGGGGCCCACACACCGAGAGGGGAGGCATGAAACCTGCTCCTAGGGAGACACAGTCTGAACGCATGCCCAGCCTCTCCTCCTGAGAATTCCCGGGCTTGCAGGGGGAGACAGCTTTCTCCTCCCTCACCATCCTCCTTCAAGCCTGCTCCTTTTTTTCAGCTCCTGTTGGTCTCCTCTCCCTTTTCCCTCCGTCTCCTGCTCTCTCTTCTCCTCCCTTTCCTTCATCTCTGCTGGCTGAAGAGTCAGGGAACTGACTTCCCACCTTCCCCCAACCCCCAAAGCCTGGGGCCCCGTGGGCTCCAGCACTGCTGGCCGGGCCCTCCCTCTGATCCGGTCGCACAGCTGGCCGGCTCCGCGGCGAGGGGCTGCTGCTTGGCCCGGGCAGCCGAGACAGAGCAGAGAGCAAGTCCTGTAAGCCTTTCGCCCAGGTCCCCAGAGTCCCCCCTGTTTGGGTAAGTCACGTGTCAATTAACTAATTCTTCCTGGCCGGAAGCCTGTGTTGAGCTACATGCTTGGCCTCTTTGGGCAAAGAACAAGAAACAGCATCTCACACCTGTGCAGCACTTGGGGTTTCTGGATCTGCTGACAGCTGCCATCACCTTCCCTCACAGGCCCCTGGCAGGATGCGCCAGCATGGTCCACACTTGGCACACGCTCAGCACAGCACCGGGGAGGCTGAGAGCTCTGTCAGGGCACATAGCAGGTCGACAGTAGCACCACAGCTAGGACCTCAGACGCCCACCCTGTGAGTCCTTCCCTCCACGAGGCATTTTCAGAGCACGTCTGGCTGTGATACCCACCCAAGCCACACCTCTGCCCACTCGTTGCCACTAACAAGGCTACCGAACTCGGTACCCGTGGGAGTTACAGGGTGGGATCCACAGGGTGGGATCCTGCCACAAGCCAAAACTTTTAGGTAAGTGAATCAGAGTAGAACTTTTATCACCATCACCCCTTTCAAACATGGGGCACTTTATAAGTTTCGAAGAACATTCGCATGTATGTTCCCATTCGGTCTCCATGACAACCCCGTGAGATGGGCAGCAAGAGCAAAGCTGGGGGTCAGAGAGGTTTTAGCACCTGCCCAAGGCCACAGAGCCTGCTGGATAGGGACTCTGAACCTGAGGCTTGGACCCTCCAGCGCCCCCTCTCCTTCCCCTGGGCAGAGTGTCCGAGAGTGACGTCTGGGGGCACCTGCTGGAATAGGGCCTGCTGTGCGGAAACTAGTGGTTTTCCCCACATTTCCTTTTTTTTTTTGTCCAGCAGATGGACAGTGGCCAAAAGTTCCATGATTAGAGTCATAGAATTGGAGTCCCCAGAAGTAAAGCCAGAGGACCTACGAGTAGGGATGTTACGAGCAGGGATGTTAGCTATGTGTTGTCTCACTTACCCATGCCAAGTGGTTATTAGTGCTGCTTGGAGCACTGAGTCAACTAAGGCTGTGAGTCACGTCTGTGCTCAGTGGGCAAGAGCAGTGCGTTGGTGTCACGGGTACAGGGCAGGACAGTGGCAGCAGGAGACTACGCAGCTTATAACCCTGTCTTCAGGATTCCTAACCTGCCACGTGAATTCAGTGTCATGGCCCTGGAGTGGGGCTGGGAGATGAAGGGTATGCTGACCCACCAGCGCCTTGTCGACTAAGCCCACGCCGTGAATGGCCAGGGTAGTGACAGCAGCTTTGGGAAGGGGACTCTGGGTAGGTGAGCCCTGGGTGATGAAGAGCACAGGTCCTCCGCCAGTGCGGCATGTTATGGAGGAGAGACAGCCACCAGTGTCACCTGTGCAGAGCTGGGAGCTGGTGGGCACAGAGGGGTCAAAAGGGTGCAGTTGCAATTGCAGAGGGAAACTCGCCCTCTCCCCAAATATGTCCTAGGAATGAACACACATGCACGTATGCGTGCACATGCATGTGCAGCATGCACGCACACACAGAGATACACACATACGCACAGGCCACACACTTTCCCCGATTGTGGGGCAACACTGGCTCTCTGGTGCCCCCTGGAGACTAGGTCCTCCCTTCCTGCCCGGGACCCTGCAGGGGAGGTGTGCTGAGCAGGGGGAGGCTGCTCTGGCTGCCAGGAGCTCCAGACCCCCCACCATGTCCAGGCCTGCAGGGGTGAGGGCCTGTGAAGGTGAAGCCGTCAATTGTGTCTCTTTCCACCCACGCCCTGTACCAGCGCTCCCTGAGCAACGGTGGCCAGAGGGACCCTTCCGAGACATGTCAGATCCCGTCATTCCTCAGCCCCATCCTCTCCGTCGAGGGTTTCTCAGCCCACTCACAGCAGGAGCCAGACTCCTTGCTGCACGGCCCTGAGTGCTGACACCCCCCACGCCCCCACTATGCTCCCCGAGCCCGCTGCCGCCACACAGCCCCTCTGGCTGCTCCGCCGTGTCAGACGTGTCCTCTGCCCAGCGTCTCTGTCCTGGCTGCTCCCGCTGCCTGGGGTGCTCTTCCTCCTCCCTGCAGGCCCCCACCCCGAGTCATTAGGGTCTCTGTTTCAACGCCCTCCTGTCCAGTCCCGGGCCTCCTGGCGCTCCCTGTCCCCTCACTCTGTTTCATTTTTCCTCCTAGCACTTACCAATACTACACGTCACATATTCGCTGGTTCATTGTCACACGGCTGATATTTTATAACGTCCTTATGTCCTCTAAGTGCCACGAGACTGCTGCATTCTGGGCGCTGTACCCTCAGTGCCTCAAATACCGGCGAGCTCACAGTCAGTGCTCACTGAGCAGAGGCCGGGACCCTCATTCGGCCCGGGCATCTCCCCCTGGGCAAGGAAAGGAATGAAAGGAACACTTCCCCAGCACGGCATGCTCCAGACACGACTCCAGGTACCTGACCACTCCTTTTACATCAATCGACTAAACCTCATCCTAGCCCTGCAAGGTAGGTAGTATCACACCTCTGGGAGGTTAAATAATTTGCCCCAAATCACTCAGCCAGGGAGAGACTAGCTGGAGCGTCACTAAAGAGCTTGGGGTGCTGGGGTGACGTGCCACCCTTTCTAGCTCAGCCCTTTGTAACGAGGACCCGCTGCAGAGAAGGGGCGATCCCTTTCAGAGCATCTCCCCTCCCTGCCTCACGTCCCCACCTCTGCAGGCCGGGAGAGGCAAAGAGGAAGCTGAGGCCCTCCCATGGGCTCTGTCTAGGACCAGGCCGGCCCCACGCACCTGGCCCACCCCCACTGGGGCAGGATTAGTGAAATCTGGCCACGAGGAAGAGGCATTAGGTTACAAAGTGCTGGTTTCTTCCCCAGAGACCAGTAGGCATTTGCTTCTGACCAGGCTGCTCCAACCAGAGAACGAATTTCCTAAAAATGATGTCAAGTCCATCTCTCTGGCCTCGGCTCCTGACAGGATCTCTGGCCTTCCCCTCTGGTGGTGGGTGGTTTCCACGCTCGGGAAATGTACTCTTTTCGGAGATTTATGACCCCCAAATACCAACAAAACAAAACAAAGCTGTTTTTGACGGGAATCAACAGGCGGACCGCGGAGACGCTGGGAGCCTGGCTGGGCGTCTCGCCACTTTTCTGCCTTTATATTGATGACAGAGCGGGAGAAACCCACGGTTCCTGGGCTGCTGTCTTGCGCACTGCGGGCAGAGTCACGTCAGCCCTTGCTCCCTTCTCAGAATCTTATCTGTCTTCTGAAAACAGCTTCAGTCGGTCCCAAGAAGGGACCAAAACCACAGCATCTCGCTCACAGGTCTCCATGACACTCTTGCAGGCTAAGGTGGAGGCCACCACCTGCCACAGGCAGGGCGGTCTCAGTCCCTGATACGACAGCCACGGACAGCTCAGCAGTGCCACGGGGCGGGGGGGGGCTATTCACTCCAGCCTAAGGGGGGCCCTGCTGTGCCCGTCCATTTCCACTGCCTTCCCTTCCCCCTCCCAGACGGCTTCCCGGGGATCCTGGGAGAAAGTCCCAAATCTCCCCAGCAGCCCAAGCCCATCAGACTCTCCAGCCTGGCCTTGTGCGAGTTTTCCTCTGGGCCCCCTTCCTGCTCCTCAGACGCACCTTACACCTTTGCATGCGCCATGTCCTCTGCCCGAGCCTCTGGTGAGAGTCCCGTCATTGTCACAGGACAGCACAAGTGTCACATCCTCCTCCTCCTCCCCTACGAAGCCTCCCCGACCCTCTGATGGCATCAGATCTTGCGTAATGATCTCATCCCTCCCTGCCTCACTAGTGGGTGGCCAGTTACTTCCCTTTTCTTGTCACAGTTATAATCACACTTGATGGATATGGTTATCTGGTCAGCCGTCTCCCCATCGGGCCCGGCTCCATGAGGGGAGGACAGGTCTGTTTATGACTCATTGCTGGATCTAGCACTCAGTGCAGGGGCTGAGGGGCGAGCAGGACAAGGCGAGACCATGGATCCTTCCGGCCTGGAGAGTGGCCTGCGGGAAGCACGCGGAGAGTAAGCGCACGCGTGAGCAGAAGGCCACGGCTGTTGGCGAACGGAGGGACCTCAGTGGGCCGGGTCACTGGGAGGCTTTAGGAGCTGCGACCCTGGCCCTGAAGGGCCATGTGCAGGAATAGGCGAAGTGGCCCGAGGTGGCAGGCAGGCTTTCCTGCTGCGAGTGTGGAGCCAGGGAAACAAAAGAGAAGCGTCTACCTGGGCAAAGGTATCGGGAATTGCCCGGCTCCTCTTGCCGACCAGCCTGGCTCCTAGCAGGTAAGGCAGGTACGAGGAGAGCGGAAGTTTTGAGTTCAGGGAGGGCTTGGTTAGAAGCCTGGCTCCAGCATTCATTCACTAAGTGGGTGACCCTGGGCCACTTACTTCTCCTTTCTGGTTCTCAGTTTACTCATCTGTAAAATGGGAATAATAGCACCTACCCTGAAGGGTGGCTGGCAAGACTAGATGGAGTAACTGACCCGTGGCAGTGCCTGCTGCATGGCAGGCACTCAATACATCCTGGCTGAATCAAGATCCCTGTTCTCTGAGCTGCCCCTGTGCCCATGCCCATACCTCGGGGGCCTTTTCTCCCCTCCTTCTCACACCCCCAGGCCCAGCTCTGAGGACACCTCTGCTGCTAAGTGATCCTTCCCTCCAGGGCCACATGGTCATCACATGGGCTGCTCCCTGCCTTGCCATACCATTGTTTCTTCATCCATCTGCTCTCTTATCAGGCCATACGCTGTGCAAGGCCACACCCACGAATGGCTTTTTATCTTTGCCCAGTGCCCAAAAGGTGCAGATAGACTTGCCTGCTTGATTTCTCACCTTCTGAGAACCTGTTCTCAGAATCAGTTAACTGTTGGCTTCTTCCTGCCTTAGTTTACCTCCTAGCTTGCTGACTTAGGTACTGACAGTCTCTTACCATTTAGATAACAATAATAAAAGTAATAGTGTGTAGCCACATAGCACTTAGTAGGTACCAAGCTCTGTTCTGAATTTATTCAGTACTTGCATCAACCTTTTAGAGTAAGTATATCATTATCCTCATTTTACAGGTGAGGAAACTGAGGCACAAAGAAGGTCAGCACGTGGCCAGGGTCACAAAGCTAGGAAGTCCCATGGGTCCCATGCCATCCTGCCTGCCGCCGTCAGGGCTTCCTCTCCCCTTCGAGCCAGCCGCTCTCCTCGGTCACTCAGTGCTCCCTGGAGTCATCTCATCCGGACTTGTCCTGTCACCCCACCCTTCTTGTAAACTCACTCCCCTCTGGGTCTCACGTCCTCAGGTCCTGCTCACCAGACAACTGGTCGGTGACTCCCTGACCACGACAGGTGGAGCACAGAGATCAGGGATGCCAGCAGGATGGAGCCAGAGTCCAAGAGCCTTGAATGCCTGCACAAAGGCCCCGATTTGAGCTGACAGCCAGAGGGAGCCACTCTGTGGAACCTAAGAGGGAACATGTCCCACGGCCTTTGCACGGCCAGGCCCAGCCTCTGCTGGTCTCTGGGGTCTGCTCCGCGGTGCACAGGCACCTGTGTAAGCAAGAGCTGTCGTTTTCCTTGGCTGGTAGGAGCTGGCTGGGGTGAGGGCAGCTGGACTGACTACCAGGATTCTCTAGTATTATCCTCCCCTTGCCAGTTTTACTCAGGCGCCAGGAATCTGCACAGCTAAAAGCAAATCACAGATGGGGAGAGGGGAGGGAGAAGAGACCATAAAATTAACCTAAGCAAAAAGATACTGCAAAGCGAACCTCCTGCTGCTATGGAAAAAAACACAACCCATTCCGAAGTGAGAAAGAAGAGCGCTGTGGATGCCTGGCCTGCTGCCCTGGTGAGCGACAAGGTGCGGTGGCTCTTGCTCTGAGGCCATGGTTTAAAGAGACATCTAGGGAGGCAATGCCGGGTGTGGGGCAGTGCTGGGGGCCCGACGATCCTAGTCTAGGCTCCTGTAATAGGAGCCAGCCAGGTAGCAAAGAAGGGTCAGGGGATGCGGCCCCCGCATCAGAGAAGTTTCTAGCTGGTTGAGGGAAGAAGGCCCCCGCTGGAGAAGGGGTATTTCCAGCTCGGGAGCCCTTCGACTCTGGAGAGAAGTGGGGAACCTGCTCTTGGGAGCCTGCTGTCCTCACAGGAGACCTTACCCCGGGAAGCCCCCAGGCAGGTGGGCAGCTGGGCCCTGCGCTCGGGAAGTCCCAGGCTGGCGGGCGGAGGGTGCGGCTCCTCCCCACGGGTAGCTGCCTGGCTGGCAGCAAAACCACACTGGGCTGTGAGCTAATCATGGCAGCAACTCTGCCTGCGTCTCCGTGCAGAGGCTGTTTAGTGAATATTTAAGTGAAAAGATTAAACACGCACATTGAGCAGAGCTAACTCTGTGCGTCTTCTCCACATCCCAGGACTCTGAGCAATGTGAGCACAAGAACTGGGTCCTGTTTATCTTTTCGTCCCCACCACGGGGCCTGAGACACAGAAGGTGCTCAGGAAGGTGTGTTGAGTAGAGTAGAAAATTCAGCTCTGCCCAGCCACCACCATCAGCACCAGCGCACAAACACTGTGGAGCACTAGATACACGTTAGTTACGTGTACTAACACATTTACCCCTCACAGCAATCCTGCGAGGTAGATATATTATCACGGTCTCTATTTTTGAAGTGAGGAAACTGAGGCGCAGAGCTTCCATAACTTGCCCCAAGTCACATATCTCGTGGGTGGCAGAGCTGGCATTAGCAAACAAGTGGTCCTGCTCCAGCCTACAGTATTGTCATCCCAAGTCTTCACTCTTCCGTATCCACACCCTTCGCCATGTGACTTTGCAGTTCCTGCCGCTAAAGGGGCAGGGCACCAAAGGGGCAGTCAAGTGGTTTCCCCCGACCCACTTGACTTTGAGCTGGGCCACCTGAGGCAGAAATGAGAGTGTGGCAGCCCCAGACTGGGCCGGGGGACTCCTTGTCTGTGTCAGCCCGCTCACTTGCACGTCTGCGTCACCGTGGGAAACCAGCCTGCTGAGCCCAGGACAAGGACGAGAGCCGTTTGGAGCAGAGCTGCCCTCGTTGAGTTGCCCCGGCCAAACCCAGCTGAGATCAGCCAGCCCCGGACTCAAGATCCAGCCCCGTGAGACCCGCACAGACACTCAGTTTGGCTTAGCTTGAATCCGCTGACCCCAGACCTGTGAACTAAAGGATTATTGCTGTGTGTCGCTGAGATTGGGGGATTATTTGTTACATGGCATTATTACAGCAACTGATAACGGGTACGGCTTAGCTCTTCAGTGATGTGCTGTCGGAGAAGAGGAGGGAAATTTCACACAGTGATTGGACAAAGACATGAGGAAAGGGCAGCTGCGGATGTTGGGGACTCGTGGTTTCTAGGGTAGCGCCCAATCACCCCTTCCCAAGGTCTCCCCGGGAAAGCCCAACGGCAGGCAGGGCTGGCTGGGACGTGGCCAGGGAGCAGTGTGGCCTAGCAGGCAAGTCGTGGCTTCTCTCTGCCTCAGCTACACACCAGGCCTGGTGGCTGGGTTGTCCTGCCTCGTTCAGGGAATGGCAGATGCAAACCAACAGGCAGCCCGGCTGCCCCCAGCATGGAATACGGCCCCAGCTCAGCTCTGTGCAGAACAGACCTCCAAGCATGGGGCTTCCTTCACCTCATTTGCTCTCTCTCCACTTGCCGTGGGGCATGAACTCCCCACCAGACAAGCCACTGCTGGGCCAAAGGTGGCGTGCAGCAAATATGTTATCAGGAGGGGTAACTTATTAGGATCTTATTCTTAAGAGCAAGCAAGGATCTTGCTTGCTCTTAAGAATAAGATCCTAATAAGGATCTTGCTTGCTCTTAAGAATAAGATCCTAATAAGGATCTTGCTTGCTCTTAAGAGACCGAATAGACTACTGGTCTCCAAACTTTGTTTTTCTGCAGTGAATCCCATGTTTTTTGAGCAAAGAGGGCTCAAAAAACCCTGGAATGTCAGGGTTAGGAGTAGGGGGTGGGGAATAGTTTGCCACCCCTAGCGGCAGACCTAAGACACTGCCTTGCAGCCTTAGGTTCCCCGAAACACAGTTTGAGAACCACTCTGTCGGGTTTAAGATTCTTGGTGTTATAAGTGAGAAACTAAGGCCCAGCGAGGGGGGGGGTTGTCCAAGGTCACCAGCCTTTCCTCATGCTCATCTTTACCCACCACCACTCCCGTGTTACCCTCCTTACAGCCCTTCGATCTGTGGTCTCTGTGGGGCTGTGGTGCTCCAGGTTCCAGGGTAGGGAGCAGGGACACGGAGCCTGCAGCCAGGCCGGGCAGGCGACAGCGTGTTTGTAAGTCAACGGAGCCTGAAAGGAAGCCAAGAGAAGTCTGGACTAGGGTGGGGTGATCCGGGGTCTAATCCCAGCTTTGTCATTAACTTGGCTGTGTGTCCATAGAGAGTCACAATGCCTCTCTGGGCCTCGGTTTCCCCATTTGTAAAATGAGAGGGTCCGGCCCTCTGACATCCAAGGCCCACCCTGGCACATGTCCCGAAGGTTCTCTTGGGCAAACACGCAGCTGACTTCCAGTTGTCAGCACTCGAGCATCTGTCTTGAGTCTCCGCAAACAATTTAGAGTTGGAAGCCAGGCAGTGTGGAGGAATGCAAACTCATCTTAATGTTGGCTGGAGCCAAACACATTGAGGAAGGGAAATCTCCAGGCAAAAATGATAATATTTTGCATTCCCAAGCCAAAGGAACGGATTAAAGAAAACCATCATCTAATGCTCTGCATCATCCAGGCCCGGCTCCCTCTTCCCTGTTTGCACCATGGAGACTTGGCCACAGGGCCCTCCTGTGGGGGTTCTGGACACACCCAGATGGCAGAAAGATGGAGCGTTGGTGGGAGTCCAGGCAGTGTAGTCACCTTTCCACAGAAAACCCAGCCTAGCCGCTGTGCTGGCCTGTGTGCCCAACCTCTGCACAGAGATGCGGGCAAGTGGCTGGGCCGTGGCTCCGGTCAGACCCCTTTTAATTCAAAAAGAGAGGACTCCAGGCCATGTGCACTGACTCCTTGAGATGTTACTGTGTGGTCGTGGAATGACTGAGGCGTCTCTTCCTGGACTCTTCTAGGAATGGGAGCAATGACCGCCTCGGTGAGGAGACATGGCTGGAGGGCAGAGTGCCAAGGTCAAAGATCAAAGGATGGACTTCCGACTTTTGGACGGCTGGTTTTAGGATTCAGAAAAGGGGCCATGGGAGTAGAATGCCCCCTCCCGAGAGCTAAGACTGCTGTGGTAAGAACTTGGCTGGGCATCGGGAGACTGGGTTTCTCCCCTGGGTTCTGCCATCAATGGGCTGTGTGACCTTAAACAAGATACTTTCCCTCTCTGGGCCTGTTTCCCCTTAGAGAAAATTAGGAAGCTAGACCAAGGGGTCTAAAAGTGTTCACAGCGCTGATGTTCTGAGTCTGTGTGCTCCTCCTTCTCTGGGTTCATTTCCAAATGCACCTCGCTTCAGAGAGGGGAGACGTGCAGGCCAGCACCGGGGGTGCCCGGTGGGCAGGCAGACGCCACCACCTCTGCAAGTCCCTGTCAGATTGGCCTCCGGGACGGGGTCATCCCCTCGCTCCCCTCCAGCTCTTAGGTCCAGACAAGGGTCCCTCAGCCTCAGGGCACTTACGAAGGTGAGCTGCAGCCCTCCCCACGGTGGCTCAGCCCAGCCAGCCCTGCTCTGCTGCTAGAATTGCAGGCTGAGACTGGGGCCAGCCTGGTGACACCAAGCCAGCACTCACCACTGGGCCCTGTGCTTTGGGGCAAACTTGCCCAAACTAGGGTCTTCCTGGGAGAGGATGAGTCCCTCCTCTTCACTCTCGCAATAGACCGCACTGTCCTAGCCTTTCTGATCAACTCATCTGCGTCCGCCTTCTCTGCCAAATGACTGTCCTTCTGGATGGGGCTTCGTGTCTCTCTGCTAACTGGGCATTGTCTTCTGCCTCTTCCTCCGAGGGAAACCCTACACAGTCCTTCCCACTTCACAGTCCAGCCACCATCTCGCCCCATCTCGCCAGCCGGCCCGGCCTCCCTGCCCCTTCCCGCCGTGGCGGAAGCAGTCTGGAGCACTGTCTCTGCGTGGCCCCCACGTCTTGGCCCCCGGCTCCGTGCGGGCCAGGACACGCTCACGGGGAGACGGGCGTGTGCCCCGCCGAGGGATTAACCGGAGGGCACGGGACGGGGAGGGATAACTGGAGGATTATTTCTCCCGATGGAGGATGGAGGCCGGAGAACGGCGAGGGTTTAAGGGGTGGAGGGTTCGTCCACAGAGGGCCGGACAGCGACCGGCCAGGGCCGGGAGGGGGAGGGACCGGGCAGCACGCAGGCTTCCCCGGAAAGACGTCCCCTCCCATGGCGTGAGCACACCGCCCGTTCCTTAGAGGACTCTCCTAGGGAAATTATCTCATTCGGGAGGCAGCGCGTCCCCAGTCCACACCCTCCGCTGCTCTGGCGCCGAGCGGCCGGCGAGCCAGGGCTGTGCAGCAAGGCCTGGTGCCCCGCGCTGCGGCCCCCGGCCCACCCTCCCCGGGAGGACGGGCCAGCTCTGCATGCACTTGCATGCCCTCCTCCACAGCGGTCCCCGGCCTTTTTGGCACCAGGTTTCATGGCAGACAATTTTTCCACGGACTGGGGTGGGGCACAGCCAGTTTCCTCCCAGGCCACGGACCGGGGCTTGGGGACCACGGCCCTTGAACGTTCAGTGTGTGGAGGAAGAACACATCAGCACTCAGAACGCGTATGTGTATAAGAGGGCTGGATGTCATCACTGGACGGCTTCCAGGGTCCACTGCAGCCCAGAGCCTGCAGACTCAGCTGGCCTCGATGCGGACGTGCTGGCCGGGATGCACTTGTCACGTTAATATGACATTCCTCCGAGAAGGATCTCGGTAGAGGGACGCGGGGCAGCCTTCCCTTTACGCACCGCCCTCTGCCAATCAACCTCCCTCTCTCCAGCAGGTGCAGGCCTGTCCTCATGGCACAGGCCTGTCCTCATGGGATGACTGGCGCCCTGCCCACCTCGCTCTGCTTCAGTCTTGCCGGCTCATCAGAAGCCTTACCTGTTCCCTGTCCCAGCCCCTGGTGTCAAATTCTGTGGTGCTCAGTGAACGAATGCTTGCTAACGGGTGACTTATCACGGCCACCTCCCCTCAGCTCTGCAAGGCACTCGCAGCTCCAAGAACAATTCTACAAGTTGGCAGCAACGCCCCAGGGCTGGGCAGCCTGTGAGGTAGCGAGGCCCCTTCTCGGGGCTGGGGAGGAGACCTGCGCTTCTGGGGCAGGGGCACTCGGGCTGCCACAGGGACACTCACATGAGCACCCAGAGAGGGGGAGGCGGGAGGAGCAAGTGCTGGTGAGAGCCGAGGCCGCCCTTTGTGTTTTTCCCTGGGAAGTCAGGGCATGCCAGCGTGCTGGTTAAGCAGATGTCAGGCTCATGGAAAACAGTCCTAAAAATTGGAAACAGCAAATAGAGCACTGAAATGTGCTGTAATTAACGTTGTTTTTCTTCTGAGTCCTGCACGGCCACCTCATGCCTTCAGCGAACACATGGCCTACCTCCTTCAAGACCAAGAGTCCCAATTCTAGGAAAGCCAGCGTGTTTTTTCTGCCTCACATCTTATCGTCTTCCTTAGGTAGGAAAATTGATCAAAATGGATTTCTTTCTATGAAGGATATAAAAACACTCATATTGAGATCATGAATCTTTTAAGTTCACTTAAAGTACAATAAAGTCTTGATCAGCTAAAACACGTACATATACCCAAATACACACACATGCACACATACGCACATATACCCACAATATACACACAAATGCACACATATAACTACACATATGCCCACATACTCCTAAATACACAGAACCTCCCGCTTACAAACATTTCCACGAGCTGTGTGGAAAACTGAAGTCTCCAGAGTGGTGACCCCAAACGCACACCTGTAGGATGTTGCCAAGACAAGATCTGGCCCAGCAGGCGGCCGTGGGCTGCTGCCTTCCTCCCCCAGCTCAGAGTGGCCCGAACCACACCCCCGCCCTGCCCAGGCCAGCCCTCCAGCCCCACGATCGGTTGTCCAGCCGCCTACAGGACATCTTCACTCAGGTGTCTCACAGCATCACACACTTCACGTGACCAAAGAGGAGCCCAGGTTTTCCCTCCCTAGCTTGTTTTCTCCAAGTCTCCCCATCCCGAGAAATGGCGTTACCCGCACCTGTTCGCTTAAGCCAGACACTTGGAAGTCACTCCTCGTGATGTTCCTGCATGTCCCATCAGCAAATCCTGCAGGTTTTGCCCCACCCCCGTTCCCCTGAGATGTGTCCACTCTTCTCTGTCTCCATCGTTGTCACTCAGACTGAGCCAGTCTCATCCGTGCCTGGACTTGTGCAAGAGTCTTCTAACTGGTCCCTCTATTCTAACTTTGCTCAGCACCAGGCTGCGCTGGTCACAGCAGCCAGAGTGATTTTTAAAAACTTTTTTTGAGACAGAGTCTCACTGTGTTGCCTGGGCTAGAGTGCCATGGCGTCAGCCTAGCTCACAGCAACCTCAAACTCCTGGGCTCGAGCGATCCTCCTGCCTCAGCCTCCTGAGTAGCTGGGACTACAGGCATGTGCCACCGTGCCCAGCTAATTTTTTCTATATATATATTAGTTGGCCAATTAATTTCTTTCTATTTTAAGTAGAGACAGGGTCTCACTCAGGCTGGTTTTGAACTCCTGACTTTGAGTGATCCTCCCGCCTCGGCCTCCCAGAGTGTTAGGATTACAGGCGTGAGCCACCGCGCCCAGCCCAGAGTGATCTTTTAAAAGAGCTGATTGGATCCAGGTCCCTTGTTCCCCACGGCTTTCAGAATAGATGCCTCGCAGGACCTGCCTGCTCCTGCATCCTGGTCCCTGTCACCCACCACCTTGCAGCCACACTGCCTTCTTCTCTGTTCCTCAGACACCCCAGGCCCTTCCCCACCTCGAGGTCTTTGCACTGGCTGTTCCCTTCGCCTGGACTATTCCTCCCCAAGGTCTTCGCTCAGCTGGTTCCTTCTCAACCTCCAGTTTAATGTCCCGGCCTCTGAAAAACCTCTGGCCACGCTATGGAGAACCCAGGCTTCCTCCTCACAGCCTCTGCTCCATTTGTCTTCAATTAGAAATAATTACAGGCGCTTATAAGAACTGTTTGCTCACTCAGACACCTGCTGCTCTTCCGCTGGAACTTGCATTCCGCAGGGGAGGGGCAGCGGGGCTGCGGCCTGCTCTCACGGGCTGACTCTGCAATCTTCCCGGTCAGTGACATAGTGTCGGTCCCTTCGAATTGACCATGGCGGGGGATTCACATCATGTAATCGGCAAATGCTACAAACAAGAATGACGCTCCATCACGTCCCAAGAGCCAGAATTATTGGTAAAAATTTACTAGCACTCCCCTGCAAGAGACTGTATCTGTCCCCCCATTTTACCCTCAGCATCTAGAACACAATAGGCGATCAATATACATTTGTTCAATGAGACAGAAAAAAAAAATGAATAGAAGTGTTCAGGCCTCTAAGACATTAACTAGCCTGCCAACAAAGGGTTGAAGGGGAATGTGATTCTCAGAGTCTCAGGGAGGAAAGGCACTCAGCATACTGAATTTTGGCTTCAAATGTCCTAGTTGTAATCCTAGGATGGTTTCTAACTTGCTTTGCAACTTTGGACCAGTTTCTCCCCCTTCCTCACCCTCAGTTTCCGTATCTGTGAAAGGCACACAAAGGACTAGATGCTTTACGTCCCTGTGTAGAATTTAAAGACGCCCATTTATGTACACT
Source organism: Mirza zaza (assembly GCA_008750895.1). Taxonomy (NCBI): domain Eukaryota; kingdom Metazoa; phylum Chordata; class Mammalia; order Primates; family Cheirogaleidae; genus Mirza; species Mirza zaza. The sequence goes on from VSMD01099634.1 coordinate 52,882, forward strand.
TTTACCACTTTCTTTATCCCTCTACTCCTGAGGTCACTATACTACACATCTGCAGGGGACGATGTTTACACTGTAGCTGATGTAAGTTGTGCAGTGCACGGCCTATGCAGCTGTACATGGCGGCCCTGCCCACTCTGATTCTGGCCTCAGGCCATTTCAAATGGAGCCGAATTGGACGGCAAGTCCCTCCCTTTCCTGACATACTAACCAGCTCAAAGGGCTCAGACAGTTTGGCTTTGGTTTTCCCACTCCTAAGCTTGTCTCCTGCTTGTCATGGGCGTGTGGATCAAGAGCCCTGTGCAGCCGGGATAAGCCCCAGTCCGGGGAGTAACCGGGCAAAGCAAGAGCATGACAAGTCTCAGGCCATGCAATTTGTGGCAGGGCTTTCCCTCAGAGGAGAGGAAGTAGGGCTCTGAGGACCCAGAACTACCGGGCCAGTCTGCTCTGCTCTTTGAATGCAAACTAAAAAAAGGAATTGTGGGGGCCCTCCCTTCTAAGCCTGCAGCACCCGCCCTACAGTGGATGTACCCACACCCATCAGACCAGCTCTCCGGCTGCCCGGAGCTCAATATAGATCCACCATAGCAGATGCCATAGCATAGGTGGGGCTGGGGGACTTTGGGAGTGGAATTTTGGTTCTCTGAGGGTTATGCGGAAGTCCTTTGGGCTTTCAGTATAGGTCAATTTTTCATGGAACAGTGGCAAGACTATCTCTAATGCCTACTGCCACTTTTAGGAGCTTAGGAGAATCAAGAGCTCCATCTACCTTTGCTAGAAAACAAAGGACTGCCATGAGAGGTGGTGAGTTCCCCATCACTGGAGAGATACGAGCCTAGGAGGGTCACCTGTCTGGATGTTGAGGCTCTGTTAAGGGCCCTCCCGGGCAGACGCTTGGTGCCGAGGCCTTGCTGGGAGCCTCCGAGGCCCAGGACCACCCCCTCCGTTTTAAGACGGAGTCCCTGTTGTCAGCTTTTTCTCATGTGGCATCTGGATTTATAACCAGAGCTGAGGTTCCGGCTCAGGAAGCATTCACAGAAGCAGGGAAGCACAGCCTCCGCGCGGCTTGTAGAAATACAAAGGCCAGACTTTCGTCGTAGAAGTGACTGAATGGAAGTCTTGAGAGCTGTGGATTCTGGCTGTCTTGTTTAGCAGCAGATGTATGACCTTGGGCAAGTCACTTGGCCTCTCAGCATTACAGTCTCTGGAGTTAGTCTGCCTGGGTTCAAATCCCAGGCTGTGACTTTATCGTCCCGGTGATCCTGGCTATGTTACTTACCTTCTACGTTAGCTAGGATTACTGTTGCCATTAACATTTACTGAGCACCTCATCCCCTGCCAGACATTTTTTTTTTTTATTATTGGGCATTACAGCTAATTTTTCATATTAATCCTATAAGATTGGCATTAGAATTTCCGTCATACGTTCTAAAGAGAGGAAGTGACTTTATAAGTGTCAAGACCGGTATCGAAACCCCACGTCAGTGAAACATACTCCTAACGTGGATCTTGTTGGGCGCAGACTCAGTCTATCCACCTGTACAATGGGTATCATGTCATCTCCCAAGCCACCAAGGCAGATTCTGGTTTGGTGGTTCCAGGGATTGGACAGTAACCTGGGGTGTGTGTTCAGTCCCCACCATCATCTCTGGGCACTCCTGGCCCGTCTTGGGTCCTAAATAACACGGCCACATTCTGCAGTGTATGGACGATGTCTGGCCACTACCCTTTTGTGGGAAATGGGGCATTTTTAACTCCTGCTCCAACGCCCCTTGTTTCCTGGGCAGTCCCATCCCAGACCTGGGTTTTCACTGTGTCAAAACCAAGGTCCTTCCCCATCTCCTGTGTCCTCTCTGAGCCATGGAAAGTGGTGGAACCAGATTGCCCCTTCCTAAGGCCTCCCCCCTTCTGGGGCCCTCCTCCGCCCTCTGCAACCCTCCTTGCCCTGCCCACCCGTGAGTGACGCCACCAACCTCTTCTTATCTGGAAAGAAAGCCCTTGATGACAAACGGCCATGGAAACGCCAGGACTGAACGCGTGCCCGTTTCCGGACTGGCAGCTTAACAAGGGGACTGGCTGATCTAACAGGGGTGATCGATTGGCGAATGGGATTTCGGGCGACTGTTACAGGCTGGCGGGGACATTTTCATGGATGGGTGGATTCATTCTAGAGCAACTTTATATTACTTGCCTTATCTGGCCAGGCGCTGCCCTGGACCCGAGGGTGGGTAAGTAAACGGCACAAAGTCCTTGCTCTCCTGAAGATCCACTCTGTGGGGCAGGCGGTACCCGGCATGAACCAGTAAACCGCTGAGGCTCTAAGTAACAGTGCAGGTCCCGTGAGACTCACGCCGGGTGGGAGGGTAGAGGCGTTTCTGTCGGTGAGCACGGGCAGGGATTTGGGCAGGAGTGGCAGGCGGCGGCCTCAGTAGGAGAGGATGATGGGGTAGAGGCCGGCAGGGGGGCGGAGGCCGGCAGGAAGCAGAGGGGCTCCCTGCCGAGCACAGCGAGTGCAAGGCCCAGGCGCCCGGTGTTGGAAGGGCAGCAGAAGCTGAGGCAGTGGGTGTGGGCACGGCGGGCGGTGGGGGGCGGGGGCAGGCGGGGATGAGGTCAGGAAGGCAGGGGAGCCAGAGCACTGGGGCCTCTTACTCAGAGTGACGAGGGGAGCCCTGGAGGGTTTGGAGCAGAGCAGGGAGGTGACATGATTTGACCTACATTCTGGCGGCCTCCCTCTGGCTGCTGGGTGGAGGAGCCTTAGGGGACAAGGGCAGACGCAAGGAGACCAGTTAGGTGGCTGTGGCCACAAGCTGTGGGAGCTTTTCTGGGGCCCCCACGGCTCCCCCCACCTCTGCCTGCCTCCTGGTCTCAGTCCCCTGGGCTGAGGAGCGGGGTGAGCCGAGGGGGACCGGCCGGGCGGGTGGGGGTGAAGGCGCTGGGACGGGGCAGACCCGCTGAACAGGGAGAAGAGAGCCGGCCCGCCATCGCAGTGGCGACTTGGACACGCTCAGGACCATTGCAGGGGCCCCTCGCCGAGCCCCACCGGCCCTGCCGCCAGCAGCAAGCACATTCCACAGCCCGAGTTTGGCTTGTGGTCTGGCCCGGCCCTCGCGTTGGTTTCTTCTGCTCTGAAAGTCCTTTAAAACCAGAATCTGCGTTCTCTTTAAGTTTGGGGCATGAATCACTGCTCTGGGGCCTGGAAAGGGGCGGAGGAGCAGGGAGCTCCACTGAGGCACGTCTGTGTGACAGCTCCCGGCCAGCAGTCCCCGCTGCCCGAGGGCCACCTCCAACTGCCCACGAGCACCACAAACTCGACGGTCCGGCTGACTCGACTTCCCCTCTTCAAGCCTCTCATCCTCCCACACCTCTCTTCAGGGCGGTGGCACTGCCCTCTGGCCTCCCAGACACCTCTCCTTCTCTGGTGACCCTGCCCGCAGGCTCACCGCCCTTTCATCTGACCGCCTCACTTCAGCTCTGGTGTCCCCCTGCCCGGCCACCGCAGTGGCCGCCTTGTCCTTCCACCTGCTCCCCATCGTCTTCCTGTCTGCATACGACCTTCCCCCACCCCCTCAGGGAGTGCCTCCAAACCCGGACTAGAACACGTCACTGCCCTCTCTCAAAAACCTTCTGTGACTCCCATCTGCTAAACCCAAATGCCTCAGTTGGCACTCAGTCCCCCCTCAGTGGCCTCAGCCCACTGCCTCATTCTTGCTGCAACAGGCACGAAACATACTCCAGCATCCTGCCGACCTACCGTCAGGCAGTTTGCCCAGATGGACTCTCCGCACCCCCCTCGCTGCCAGAGCCGGTCCTTCTTGCGTTCACAAATAACCTCTCCCCACCCCTCCAACCCTGGAGTCTTTATCTGACTCTTACAGTCATTTCTTCCTCCTTTGTACTGTAGCTGTTTATCCCCAAATCTCCTCTCTCCTGTTAAACCATAAGCTCCCTGAAAGCCAGGACTTGCCTCTCCTCAGCTTTTATTCCCCAGGGCAGCTCACGGCCTGCTGTGTTAGGGCCTCCCGGGGTCCGTGGGCAAAGCAACATAAGACACATACCCTGCCCTTAAGTTTCTCTTACTTGGACAGACAGTTCTTCCATTCATTCAACAGCCATTAGCTGAGCACCTGCCATGTCAGGCCTGCGTGGGAGCTGAGGACGGGGGGGCGGGGGGGGGGGCGGGAGAGGTGGCCCTGCTCCCAGTGCTCCCAGTGTTGGCAGGGGGGACGTCCACGCAGTTGGAAGGCCGTGTGGTGGGGAGCACAGGGTACCTGGAGGCCACCCAAGTGGGGCGTCAAGCTGCGACCACAGGACCAGGTGAGGTTTCCGGGAGGAAGTGGCGCCCAGGGGAAGCCCTGAAGACTGCGTGGGGGGCGGCCGGGGTATGGACGGGGAGGGGAGAATCAGATCCAGGCAATCAGATACCCGAGTGGAGGCCAAGGAGAGCTCCGAGGGTATGAGAACCCTAAGAGGCGCTCAGTCTTTCTGGGCTGCTGTGGGGTGTGCAGGTTCCTGCGTGTGGTCCTGCCAGGGGCGAGTCCTGGGCCGGAGCCAGGGCCAGACTCTTAGGGTCTGGTTAACGGTGAAGGAGTCTGGCTCAACCTAAAGGTAGCAGGGAGCCATTGATGGTTTAAGGAGGGGAGTGAGGCACAACTCTGTTTGTGTTTCAGCCTCACTTTTGCCACTGCTGAGAAAGGTCTGGACGGATGGGGGTAAGAGGGACAAGGAAGCTCGAGTTTGGGCTGGGCTCCCAGGGCGGCCACAGGGGCCCCCGGCCAGCTCCCCTTTCTCCTCCATGGAGCGCCCCCTCGCCACTGGGCCTGGCCTGGGCTCTGCCAGCGTCCCACCTGGAGGCATGCGCTTCCTCCATCTGAACACTCACGACAGCGTCAGCAGGCCCCACGTCACAAGACTGGAATAACCCTCACGGTTTCGCCCCAGCCCTGCCGGACGCCCCATGTCCCCTCCCCTGGGTGCTGGTCCCTCCATCCGTGGGCAGCTCTCACTGGGATCTTCGGCCAACTCAGTCTTTCTGCAGCTCCTCTTTGGTTTTCCTGCTTGGGGCCACACAGTGATCAAGTGGCTGATGGCCTTGTGGGGGCCACAGACGATGTTGCCGACGAATAACTCCCTACCCCCAAATTCCACCTTGCACTCAGCTTCTCAAACTCAGACTCGCGTTGCAGCGTCCAGCCCGTGTGGCTGTGAGTCCCATGGAACTTCAGGCTGGAGCAGTTCCAGAAGAGCCCAGGGTCACGAGAACTGGTTAATCTCAGCTTTCCCGCTGCCATGTGTACGGCCCTGAGCAAGTCCTTTCCCTTCCCCGACAGTGTCTTCTCTCCTGCCGGCCTGGGGTTGGGTTTAGGTCGCTGCCTGTTAGAGTTACTGGGGAGGTTTTTAAAAACGCCACTGGGGGCCCCACTGTGGACAGTGACGATGCATTTTGGGGGTGGGCTCTGGGCAAAGGTCTTGTTTTACATCTTCGTTCTCATGTTGGCCCAGGATTGAGGACCACGGGATTAGCTGGTCCCTTCTGTCCCTCCTAGAGCTGATCATCTATGATGCAGTGACAGAACAGGAGGGGAGGCTGGGGTGGGCAGGTGGAAAGGAGTCACCTCTCATTTAGAAGTGACAGCCCAGCAGGACCCTGCCACTACAAATACCTGGGGCTACGGAAAGGCCGGTACTCTAAGTCCTAGCTTCTCAAATTTGTCAAGGTGGACACTCCAGAGCTGGTGTCCAATGCTCAGGGGTGTCCCTCAAGAGGCTTTCAGAGGAGTCTTGGGGAAGCAACTGCAGACAGAAGCATCCCCTGAATTCCATGGCTTAGCAGTGGGCTCACGGCCCTGGCTGTACACGTTTAGCACTGGCCATGGACTCCCCTGCCCTCCACGGACAGCATCCCTGCACATGCGCCCTGCGGTCTGTGGGACCTGCGGGTGCCCAGCCCCTGTTCCTTGAGTTAGAGACTGTGGCCTATCTTTCTGGAATTTCCAGAACACGGAGGTGCCTGGGGCTTAGTGGGGCTCAGGACATGCCTCTCTGTTCCTTCATCTGTAAGTGGGATCACGCATCTTGCTTGCCAATGACAGGCTGCAGGAGAGCCACGCGAGCAGGGCTGGCTCCACGGGCACTTGACCTGTGCGGCCGCTGAGAGCCGCGCGTTCAGAAAGGCCCCTCACTTGGTCTAATGCTCTGCTGCGGCCATCCTGAAATTTTTACACATGGGACCTCACATTTTCATCCTGTGGGCCTCACAGATCATGCACTGGCTGCGTGTGTCATGAGTGGTGGGAATAAACTCAGAGAGGAGCTCTGTCTACAAATATTCATGGGACTTACAGTTACCACTGTCACTGGACACAAGGGCTGTGTGCTCTAGGGGAAAAGCAATTCCAGGGGAAGGAGAGGAAATGAGATGGCTTTGTGGGCTTCTTCCTGGAGGAGGAAGGGGCAAGGGCCTGGAGTGGGCCAGGCTGAGGAGAAGGATGGTGGGGACTGGGGACACCCCCAGAGATCTACAGAGAATGATTTAAATGACCTTGTACTACCTGCCTGCCAACGATGTAGAAAATCCACCATTAGAACTTAATTTCTTTGGCTGAAGCATTATGTACTCCTTAAGTTCCCCTCCTGGCTGTAGCAAATTAGGTTCCTAACCTCAACCTTGGTCAGAAGACCCAGCTCTGAGTTCCCACATAACCTTGGGAAAATCACAGGAAATCACTTAACTTTTAAGAGCCTCGGTTTTACTATCCATCTAATGGGTACATCAGCCTCAGCAAGACCTCTGGCCACATCTGGCCTATCTTGATTGATAGAAGGAACATATGGGAACACTCTTTGCAGACTGTGAAGAGTTGTACCCCTTTGTCCATTTCATGATTTTTCCGTGGCCTTCCTGAGGCCCCGTCCTCTGATCTGTAGGAAAGAAACGGGCCCTGGAATCTACGGAGTCAGGATTTCTCTAGTCTGGCCCAGCCGAGAGATGCTGCCGGGGGGAGAAAGCCGTCAGCCCCAGCTGTGAGTGCAGGAACCCCTCTCTGTGTCATCCTGTTTGCAATCCCAGAGCGCGTTGCTACAGCAACTTGCCTAACTCACCCCACACGCCACGTGGAAAAACCTCTGCCCACTTTAGAGTGGCATCACCCAAGCCACAGGCTGGGTTCTTCCCCGTTACGGGACGAGGCTGCCATCATCCACCAAGGCTGGCGTAGGCGCCTCTGACTGGTGACGGAGCAGGGGGCTGAGCGGTTGGACCACGCCAGGCATGTCCCCTGCCTCACCTGTTTCCTCTGCTGCCTGGCACTGGTGACAAAAGTCCCACCACTAGCGCTTTATTCCTTTGGCTCAAGGCACAGCCCAGTTAAAATGGAAATCCCTTTGGGTAGGACACATCAAGTTGTCATCACTCATTCGCGCTGTTTAGCATGAATTCACTCATTAGGTCTGAAGCTCAGAGAAGGTTCTAGTTAGGGGAAGGCAGCAGGCGGGGCAGGGTGGAGAGGATTGGCAGACCTCGACCCCGAGGATGGGCCGGAGTGGGAGCCCTTGGGGGCAGGTGGGAGAGCCCTGTCGGCCTGAGCTGGGGGGTGGCAGGGAGTGGGGGGACATGCCGGGGAGAAGCTCCCACATAATGAGGTACCATGTGAGGACCACTTCTCACCAAGCTGGCACCTTACTGGAGTCATCACTGTCTAGCCGAGTCTGCAGGAGGAAGCTGCCCGTCCTGAGCCAGTGCCCCGTGAGGGTTGCCCATTCATTGCTCCTAAAGATAGCTCCTTCACAAGGGCATCTTCTTGTCCTTCTGTGTCCTCAAGGCCCATTCCCCAAAGAGAGTATTGGTGTGTGGATTAAGAGCAGGGGTTTTGGGGTCAGATCGTGACAATGCCTCTTACTCTGCTAACAGGCGGAGCCATTAACTTCCTCAGGTGTAACCTGGTAAGTAGTGACCTCATCCAGCTGTAGCGAGGCCTAACTGGATATAAGAAAGTGCCTGACACAGTGCTCCTGACACAGTGCTCGGCATAAATCAAATAATTGGTGGGGAGAAGAACAACTGCTCCTGTTAACCGAAGGCTCCCTGGGTGCCAGACACTGCTCTGAGCACTTGGCATGAATGAATCCCACATGGATCATTTAACTACAGTAGCGGCCTGTGAAGCTGTTATTCTGCCCATTTTACAGTTGAGAAAAATGAGGCCTGGGGGCTCATTTGCAGCCACCTAATTAGAAAGAATCTGAATCCAGACGGGCTGGGTCCCAAGCCCAAGCACGTGCTGATCCTTACTGCTGTCTGGCAAGTGTCTCAGCGAAGCAGGGACTGAGAGACAGCAGGAAGGGGGGTTGGCCACACTGGCTTTTCCCTCTAGGTGGATTTCACACATCTTGTGACCCAGGTCTTACAGTATGAAAACTCTCCATGGAAGTTTTTGGAGCTCATTTATTTTTGCTTTACGAGATGACCAACTGCAGTCTCCCTCCTGCCCTTCTTCCCTCACTGGTAATAAACTTCTGGGCATTCAACTAAGAATTTGCACAATCAGGATTCACATGATGGGGTTGGGAATGGTCCCCCCCACCCCACTGGGTCCACAGCCCCTCAGAGCAAGCACTCCTTGCTGAGGGGGTGTGGGTGTCTTGGGAGCTCATAACGGCTTGGGGAAAATAGTTTCAAATGGCTACGAGTCCTTGGTGGTAGCCCATGGTTGGTGGGTTGGAGGTGGGTGGGGAAGGGGGCTTAAGTGATGAGAAACAGCAGAGATACTATTTTTGAAATGTATCAGAGCATTTTAAAAGCTTGGGTTGTAGCTGACCCTTTTGGACAGCCAGAGCCCATCACTGCCTGGGGAGGTTAACTAGCAGATCTTAGAACAATGTTGAACTTTGACTCTCAACATAAGATCTTGAAGCCTATGATGTGACAATAATGCCCAAAGTCAGGCATTATGAGGAGGAAAGAAAGGGCTTTTTAAAATTCCCCGAACTTCCTTCTACATAGCAAAAGCCAAGCCAGACCAGCTCAGAACATATTTTTGTCCCTAGCCATGGGGGTGGGGGAGGGGTAGAGGGAGAGGAGGATGGAAGGGAAGTTTCCTGCTGTCAGGAGAAGGAGGAGGAAGCTCCCACTACAGGAGGGATGGAAAAGAGTTTCAGAAAGGACAAGATGAGGCGAGATACTGTCTGAGTTCTGGGCCGGGAACAATCCCATCTCTGGGAGTCCACTGTCGGGCAGGGGGGCGGCATGGAGGGTGAGGAGAAAGACGGACTCTACCCCAGGGCCTGCTGGTTACACAGAGGGGTCCAGAAGCTGCACAGCTGGCGGCAGCTGAGGGACGTGGGTGACAGGGTCTCAGCAAGGTGGGCAATGGGGAGGCAAGGCGACAAACTTCACCTCCTTCCTGCTCTCCCAGGCTGGGAAGCAGGGCTTGGACATTTCTAGTCTAGCACCGTGCTTCGTCCACACAAGCTTTTTCTGCTGAATGGGACCCCACCCACATGGATGCACAAGGGCCATGCTGAGTGGTAAGGTCCTTCTCTTCTCCAACATCACAACACACCCACACCAAGAGCACACCGGCTTCCAGGCAGCCTCAAAAGCATAAAAAAAAAATGCCTGAGTTTCCATTACAATCAAGACTTTGGGCCACGCTTTTGGGGGAGGGGCTAGTAAAGTCTCCCTTTATGTAGAGCCCTGGCACTTTTTATCTCCTCTGAGCCTCCGAAATAGTTCCTCTAGACTTCTTTTATGGACTTGAATTTGAAAGTTACATCTCTGTGTATGGTTAGGTTCTTACTGTAATGGCCAGTACTTTGAGCACTGATGATGATGATGATGATGATGATGATGATGATGTTGGAATGTTGGAGAAAAAGACTCAAGCCTCCTTGAGTGCTTATTACATGCTCGGTACTTTCCAAGCACTTTATGTACATTTGTTCATTTAATATTTGTGGTAACTCTATAAATTCTATTATTATCCCCACTTTGTAGGTCAGGAAACTGAGGCACAGAGTCATGTAGTCAGTTGCAAAGCCCAGACCAATCCCAGGCAGTGAGATTTTAGGGCCTTCCCCCTTGAATTGTGTCTGATTTTGCTTTGCGTATTTATGGAGCTTGGCAGATAACAGGTGCTGAGTAAGGATTGTGGTTTTAAAGAATCATCATCTTTGCTACAGATATGATTGGTCAGACCATAAAATTTTTTGGATTTCTTTACTTCTTTTTTTTTCAGACTTTCTTGATAGTTTTGTCTACCCCATCATGCTGTTCAGCCTGCAGCCATTGCTCCAGAAAGGTAGAGGCTCCGAATTGACAATATCCTTAATGAGGACTCACTCCCAACTTGGACTTTGACTGGTGTCCTGCCCAGCCAAACTGCCATCACCAGCAGGCAAGATTCCTGGTAGTCCACACACTGAATCCATATGATGCACAGATGAGATACTAACATGGATCCTGTCCTGGAGGCAGGGGAATGGACCCAATGACCCCTGAGACCCTTCCAATCTTGAGTCTAGATTCAATCAAAGTCATTTTGAAATATTCACCTTTTTCTCTTTAACTAGTCCCAGGAAATAACACTCAAAAACACAAACATTTCTACTTTTAGCCCCATGCACACTCTAGAGATTCCTTCAGGGCCAAGTTCAAACGATGTATCTCCTCTAGGAAGCCTTCCTTGTTTATCTGCTGAAACTGAACCTCTGTTGTCTGAACACTCAGCCCTTGATTTCCCCATGCCACTCACTCCCCAGTGTCTCCGTTCAGCTTCCCCAGTCTTGCCCTGTCCTCAGTTACCAGCAGGGCCCAGAGTGCACACATGCTTCGGCCCCACCCCCAGCTCCTTGCAAGCAGATGTCGTTGTTCCAGCATTGATTGATATGTTTAATGAATCCCATATTTCAAGAACCCAAACTGACCAGACGTAACTCAGGAGTGGTTTTCTCCATATAAACAGAGCTCTGAGTCACAAACCCTGTGTCTTCAGAGGGCCTTTAACATCCCTGTCCTTTACCACCCCCACCCAGCCCCCCCTTAGCAACTACATTAACAGCCATGGAGTAAGCCTACTGTGCACCAAGCCCTATGGTAAGTGTTTTTCTTACAGTGCCTCGCTTAATCATCCAGACAACTTTACAAGCTCAGAATGTGTACCTCTATTCTTCACAGGAGGAAACCTGTCGGAGGGGTTGCAAAACCTGTCCGAGGGTGTACAGCTAGTGGGCTACAGAGGCGGAACTGGAACCAGGTCTCATTCCAAAGCCCGTCTTTGCTCTTTGCTTTCTGAGGTCCAGACTGCCCCCAGCTCCTAAGGCAGCCACTGCATCTCAAGTTCTGATAGAGCCACCTATGTGGAATCACACAGGAGTGTCTCTCTTGTCCCGTGGCTGCGTCTCCTAGTGACTGGAGGATAGGTTCTGGGATAGTCTCCCCTCCTGTCTAAATGCACCTAGAGTGGGTTTTACTTCCTCCTGCAGCTGGTTTCTAGGTGTACACTGGCCTGGTGGCAGTTCTTCCCCTGCCCTTTTCCCCAAACCCCCACAACACAATGCATTAGTGTTTCAAAACCATGACTCCACGATCTGAACTGAGCTCCAGCAGTCAGAGGCACCGTCCAAGTTCAAGTACAGGCTCTGCCGGAAGCTCTGCTATAGAGCGACAGGAGGGTGCACTTGTTTCTCTCAGTACCCAGGGACTAGGGCGAGCAACTGCGGTCTGGGGGGGGGGGGCTCCACCTGTGGTCCCTGAGGGGACCTCTCCCGCTACCACCGCATCTGACCTCCACTACTGGCCCCAGGCCGCTGAGCCCTCAGCTTTGAGAGGAGGGGCCCTGAAAGCTTTGCCTTGCGCAGAAGAGCACCGCCGGCGGCCGCCCCCGCGTGGAGGGTCTGGCCGGACCGGGTACCCTAGTGCGGACAGCCCCGGGCTGGCCTCTGGCTCCTGGCCTCACGCCTCTCTCTGGCCGGAGGCTCCCGCAGCCCTGACACCTGGAATGCATTAGGCGGCGCGCGTCTGGCCGACAGTATCTTTCCCCGGATTATTGAATAGTTGCATGATTCCAGACGCGGGTTGGTGGGGGGGCGATGCCCCGTCCCTATGCCGGGTGTCAGGTAACGTTTCCGGGGGTCCTGGACTGCGGACCTCAGTCCTGCCGCCCCTGGCCCGGCCCAGGAGGACTAGCCACAGCCTAGGAGCCGGTCGCCCGGGCTTCGCTCTGTCTGTGGCCGGAGGGACTCTGGGCCGCCTTCCCTGCCCTCCAGAGCCGCCGCGCCGGACTCCAAACTTCAGGATGCTCCCCCGCGCCAGGCAGGAGGCAGCCGAGGCACGCTGCTCGGCCAGTCCGGTTCCCTGCCCAGCCGGGGTCGCGCGCCCTCCCGGCTCCTGGGACACCCGAGTGCCCCTGGCGGCGGCGCGGAACCCAGCGTGGCCCTCGGAGGCACCCAGGGCGCCCAGTGGGGCTGCCAGCCCGCGCCGCTTTCAACTCGAGCCTCTCCAACTCTCCCCAAACACTCCAAAGAGTCCAGGCTCTAAGTAACTCCACGCACCTCCCTCTTTTGCGGAGCTTGGCAGAGCCGCTAGACTGCCCGGTCCTCGGGAGACTTACGTCCCCAAGGGTCCGACCCCGGGAGGCGCGACGCGTCCCGCTCCAGGCAGCTGGACCCGAGGCCCCCGCGGCCCAGCGAGGGGCTCCGGGAGGCGAGGGGAGGCAAGGACGGCACATACCTGGCCACAGGCTGAGCGCCCAGGCCACCACGAGGCCCCTGGGCAGGTCCATGGCCCGCGGCGCGGCGGCGGGTCCGGTGCGGGTCGGTGCGGAGCGGCGGGGGCGCGAGCCAGAGCGGCAGCCTCCTCGGCGTGGCGCCCCGAGCCTGCACTGCGCGCGGCGCCGGCTCCCTGACAGCCGGCTCCCTCGGAGGAAGTGGGAGGGCTCGAGCGAGCGGCGGGGAGGGGCGCCCGGACACCACTGCGTCCGCTCCGGCTCCACTCCAGGCTCGGCCCCTCTGCCACCTGGGCAGGCGACTGCTGCAGCCGCCACGCGCCTCTGCATCTCTCCTTCTCCCCCTGCCCACCCCGGCCTTAGGTGAAAACCCCAGTGAACCGCTCCTGGGAACCACCTCACAGTGTAGCACCTTCCTCCCCACCAACACCAAGTTCAGGGTGTGTTCAGGGTCTGTGGTGCATAGTTCCATCTCCCGAAGAAAAGAGCTTCACAAAGCCCGGAGGTGTACCCAAGGTGAGGCAGGTGCAGCCGCTGTGACTCAGGTCTCCTTGGGCCAGGTGGAGTGGATGTCCTTCAAAGGTCCATGCCAAGACGCAGCCCTGTCTCCCTGCACCCCAGGCCTGAAATGTAAAGGCCACATACAGTGCTGCTTCTGACCCTCCACCTCCACTTCCCCCCACCTCCAAGGTACCCAGGGGAACGTGCACCCACATTTTAAGGTAACACTGAAGCTCTTTGGAATCCAGCCACCTTCCTTCCCAGCCCCTCCAGTTACTGACAGTTAAATTCAATGCACATTTATTGCAAGAGCTTTAAGTCAGGGCTGGACTGCCACCCGTGGGTGCAGAGGCTGCCCTGTCCAGCACTGGGGAGAGCAGGGGCAGAGGGTAGGGTGGCCAGAGAGTGGGGAAAGCTAGAGCAGAGGACGCCTCACTGTCTCAGAAAAGCCTTCCTTCACTCCCTGCCCCGCCTGGTCAGGTCCCCAGGTACATGCTCATACCCCCACCCCCACCCCTCTCTCCCTCATCTTTTCTTCATTGTACTTAATAGAGAAACTGGATATCAACTGATGTGAGCATTTGATTAACTTTTCTCTCCCTGTCCAGACTGAAAAACACTGTTAGGGTAGAAATCTCTGGTTCACAGCTGAGTACTCAGCCCCCAGTACCCAGAAACCAAGTAGGTAGGTGGATGGGTGGCTGAGTGCAGGTGGCATGTGGGGGCACAGAGGGTGGAGTTTTCTGTGTGGGAGGTATTGGAAGGGGAGGTGATGTTCAGGCAGGGGCCCTGAGGCTGAGCTGGGTTTTGAGAAGGCCCACGGTCACGTACGCATAGCAGTGGGCATTGTGTTTGCCTCCCAACGCCAATGCCCTGGTTTCTCCCACAGTATCTTCACTTCTCTGACTCAGCCGCAGACTGGGGGAAGCTGATTCCATCCTGAGTGTGTGTGTGTGTGTGTGTGTGTGTGTGTCTAGGGCAGCATGTGGTTCAGGCTAAAACGAGTCAGTGTGTTGCCATCCCCTGGCCATAGTTTAAGAAAAGGCAACATGCCAAAGGAACAAGGTTTTCTGGGAAACAAGCTTTCTTGCTTTTCTAAAAGAGCTCCTAGAATGAATGAATGAATGAACTAACTCTCTCCCCTCCTCTCTCCTACCCTTGCCTCCTCTCCCAAGCGGGCACAAGGAATTTCGTAGGCTCAGAAGTTGACAGGGGCCTTGGAATGAGGCAGACACTAGATGACAGAATGGAGACATCAGTTCTGGGAGGAGTTTGTTGAGCCCCTAAAAGAAGCCCCCACCCCAAGCCCGCTCCCCTCAGGAGTTTCCAGTTATGTGACTGGTGAGTCCTCATGATTGTTGGAGCCAGTTGAATGAGGACACTTTGCACCTAGAGCACCCCAACTAATAACCGCTCTCTAACGGGCTGCAGTTGCTTCCCTGCCTGGCACGCATGCAAGCTCTCCCTAGTGGGTCTCAGTCTCCAGGTGTGCAGGGATTAGCTGGGCGCTTGTGAAGAATGCCAATCTCCCAGGATCAGGGGGTTCCGGTGGGCACCCCAGGCCCCTCTGGCGTGTGGGTGGTCTGCACACTGAGCTGCGCGAGAAGGCGCGCTGCTTACTGAACTGGTGCTCTGTGCAGCTGTGCGGCCTCGGGGCTTGCTGCTAACAATTCTGCCATTCATGTACTTCATCGTCCTCGTCAGGGGCCTGGGGTTCTGAAGATCAGTTTGTGTGCTTTTGTGCAATATGGGACAGTGGGGAGGGTGGCCCTCATTGTGGCCTTCATTGTCCTTTCAACCCATGCTTGAGCGCCTACTGTGTGCCCTGCGCTCTGCAGGAGTGCACAGGGGTAGAAGCCCGCAAGGGAGAAGACAAGACATAACTGCAGATTTATTTATGTAATCAAAATCTATTATTTATTAATTTATTTAAAATCATTTCTTATTTAATCATTATTGAACATTCTGTAAATCACAGAAGGCAGCGGCACACGAGTGACAAATGTACGGTCTAGATTCTAAGGCTAGGGAAGCCCAGAGAATTGGATGAAGGCCTTTATTGGGGGTGGGCTTTGAGCTGAATAATAATAATAATCCTTTATGGGTACATAGTGGTTTTCTTTATTTATTTGTAATTTTTTATTCATAGGCCATAAAGCAAACTATATGATTCAGTAGTTTTTAGTATATTCACAAGGTTTCGTAACNCCCCTGTCAACTGCTAATCTATTTTTTTGTCTTTATGGATTTACCCATTTTGGCCACTTCTCGTAAATGAAATCATACAGCACATGACATTTTGAGGCTGACTTATTTCGCTTAGTGTGATGTTTCCACGTCATAACATGTAGTGGCCCTTCATGACTTTAGTCTTGCCTGATGGCATCCCGTCACATGGATGTGCCACGTGGCGTTTATCCATTCATTAAGTGACACCTGTTGGGGTGTTTCCACTTTGGGCTATTATGAATAACGCTGCCATGAACATCTGTGTACAGGTTTTTGTGTGCACATGTGTTTTCAGTTCTCTTGGGTATATCCCTAGGAGCAGAGTTGCTGGGTCATGTAGTAATTTTATGTTGGGTCATTTGAGGAACTGCCAAGCTGTTTCCCACGGTTGCTGTGTCATTTCGCATTCCCACCGGCAATGTCTGAGTGTGTATATAGTGTTTTACTATTTTTGGCATGCCTTTCACACCTTTGGTCTCATTTAATCCTCACAACAGTCTTGTAAGAAATTATATTTATTTATTTTTATAAAGATGTATTGGTGAGGATTCTTTCAGCTGCGAGTGACAGAAACCCAACACAAACTAACTGAAGCAGAAAAGAGAATGTACAAGCTCATGTGACCAGAAAGTGCAAAGGTGTACTGGCTGCAGAGACAACTGGATCAAGAGTCTCAAATTGGCCGGGCGTGGTGGCTCACGCCTGTAACCCTAGCACTCTGGGAGGCTGAGGTGGGAAGAACGCTTGAGGTCAGGAGTTCGAGACCAGCCTCAGCAAGAGTGAGACCCCATCTCTACCAAAAACAGAAAGAAATTAGCCAGGCGTGTTGGTGTGGGCCTGTTGTCCCAGCTACTTGGGTGGCTAAGGCAGGAGGATCACTTGAGCCCAGGAGTCTGAGGTTGCTGTGAGCTAGGCTGACGCCACGGCACTCTAGCCCAGGCAACAGAGCAAAACTCTGTCTCAAAAAAAAAAAAAAAAAGAGAGTGTCAAATCAATG
>VSMD01099634.1:69459-85540 GCA_008750895.1 Mirza zaza
TTCCTGCCCACACTGGAACCAATCCTAGTGTCTGGAGGATGTGGTACTATGATGGGCCCAGTCGGGAACACACACCCAGCCCCAAGGAGCTGGGAAGAAAAGGGCACTGTGACTGACAGCCCCACCCAGATTACAGTTGTAGGAGAGGAGCTCCCTAAAGGGACCAGAGAAAAGGGGGATGGCAAGCTATACTGGACAGACAAATCCATAGTTCCTAAGTCTGCTTAAAAATCTAAGCTCGAAGCAGCAACAGATTCACCCAAGATCCCACAGCACCTACATGGCAGAACTGGGATTGGAGCCCAGGTCTTCTGATGGCAGATTGAGAACTCGTCACCACGTCTCAGCTGAGTAGAGGGAGCAGGGATTTCAGGCCAGGACTGCAGGCGTATGGTCAGCCCAGGGAGACGTCCCATGGGTGGCTCTTCTGGTTCCCAAGCTTGCAGTCTGAGCACCCTCCTCTGAGGGTCCTGGCTTCTCTAGGCAGAAAACGTGGGGGAGAGGCCATCCTCTCTGAAGGAATCTAGCAGTGGTGGGGACACTGATCACCGAGGCCTGGGCTCAGCCAGGACCAATGCACTCTTCTTCCAGAAGAGGACTTGGGGTTGCCTGACCTGCTTTCACTTTGGAGAGGTGCCTGTTTTTACTTTGGGATCTTGGGTGAATCTGTTGCTGCTTCGAGCTTAGATTTTTAAAGTAAAAATTTTCATCTTTCTGACCTGGGGTGCTCAACTGCCCCGGTGTGCCTGGGACTGGGAGGTGTTCCAGGGTGATTGCACTGGGGTACAATCTCTGGCAAACTGGGGCAGACTGGTTCCCCATCTGTGTCTTAGGCCCACTGCCTCACTTTCTCTAATTTTCTTCTCCAGTACTCCCCCCACCTCCCCTCCAGGTGTCTTTCTCTCTTCCACCCTCTGTTGCTTCTCTCCACCCTTCTCTGCTCCAGGTTGCCTCCGATGCAGTCACTTTCCTATCGGCCGGGGGGGTGGGGGGGGAACTCCGCCTTGGGGCACCCTGCCTTCCAGCTCCTTTCTGCCCCCACACGCCCCCTCATAGGTCTGGTTTCCTCCCTGTGCCCTCAGTTGGTTTGTGCTTAGAAAATGCAAACTTCTTTTTTAAAGATAAACGTAACCAAACTTACAGTTCCTGAGAAGGCATATCTTCTGCCAAAAAATGATATAATAAATTCCAAAGCCAAAAATGAAAAAAAAAATGTAGAAAAGAAAGCCACAAGATTGCTTTTGTTATCTGCTGTTTGAATGATGTGCACCACTATTTTGGGCCAACATCGTGTGTGATGGGTGGTGACTGTGTTTGTCACGCATGAGTGGGCTGGTTTGTCATGCCAGGTCTCATCTCCACCAACAGAGTGAAGCAGGTTAACTTTGAAGAACTATGTTTGCACCAGCAGCGTGTTTGCCTATCATGTTTTACTTCAAAGTCCAATTGGAAATGCTGGGGCAGGGGCATGCTGCCATTCTTCCTAATCCTGTGTCTGAGGGTAGGCGACTGGTATTTTTATTAGGATCAAGTCCTGTATACAACCTATACTGAATCCAGAAAGTTATTTTGTGATCTCCATTTCTCAAGCCACAAGTATGTACAGCACTTGCAGTAAAGATATCAAAGGGAAAGAGTATGGCCACAGCACGAACAGATACGCACGATGGGTAGGGAAACATCTCTTTGAAGAAAGAGTATATAAAAGGGTATAAAGAATACAAATTGCCTTAAAAGTCTAGAGGTGTCAGCCAACATCCCAGTGGAGAGGCCGTTTGTGATGGGGCTTTGGTGGGCCAAACCCTTGGCATTGGACCAGACTGGAAGAGCCACATCAGAATCAAACGTCACAACAACAACAATTTGAAGACTAGACTTCAATTGAGACTTACCATGGGCTAAATGCAACTCTCACATCATCTCCTTTCGTCCTCAGAGCCATCTAGGAGTTCTTTGGGACTCCATCCCGGCCTTGGGCTGGCCTGAGGTGTCTGGGAGAAGCCATGACCGTTACGGTCTGCTGCCGTGCGCATGGAAAAGCTGGACTTTCCAAGGACTCCCGTGAAGCAGTCATGACACTGAAGGAGATGGGGAGCAGAGGAAGGAATCCCCCCAGTGCGTAGGGTTCAGGGCCAAGGGTGCAGTTTGACAAGGGAACAGGAGCTGAACCATTCTCTAAACGTATTTATTGTGCACCATCCAGGGGATGGAGTGAAAAACCAGATATGGTTCTTGACTCCCCACAAAGCTCCTAATCCAACAGAGGAGGCAAACATGCACAATAATCACCAGAACGACAGCTCCTGTTTATTGATCACTTAATGAGCTGGACACTTTCCTTATATCATTTCCTTTAATCTTCGTGACAGTCCTACAAAGCAGTATGATTACTACCTGCCTTTTACAGAGGAAGAACTCAAGGCTCAGAGAAGTGAGGTCCCAGAACTCACAAAAGGCAGACCTAGGATTTGAACCTGGTCTCACCTGATCCTGGATTCCGAGCTCCTAACCCTTCGGTGTCATTGCTTTTTGGAGCAGGGTGATAATTGGGACTGTGATAGGGCTAAGACAGAAGCACAAAGGAGGACCGGAGAAGGAGGTTACATCTCAGTGGGCCCTGGAGGTAGGAGGTTTTAGGGGTGAAGTGAACAGAGGTGGCAGAAGTGGGAGAACAGAGTCAATCCAAGCTTCAGTCTCCGGCCCCTCCAGGGTCAGCTCCCTCTGGTGTATTTGGGGAAAGGGAGTTTTCCTCGCCTCTCTTGACTCCTGAGTTAGCCCTCCGGAGCCTCTTCTCTGGTCTGAGTCTGGTCAACGTTACGTCTCTCCACGGGCAGAGGCGGCGATGCACAGACTTGCCCCCTCCCTGCGGGCTTTCCCTGGGCGTGGGGGGAACACATGTGCACACACATTCACACGTGAATGCATGCACGCACACACAGCCACCAACAACCCATAACATCTTCAGATCCAGCACGATCCAAATCCACGTTAGAGAAGAGAAACAATTCCCTGAGTAAACTTCAAATGTCTGGATTACCTGTATACTTTGAAGCCGCCATTTCCCCGAGCAGTGTTGGTTCCTCATGGTCCTGTCTTCTACTTTCAGATGACGCCTCAGCGTTGTGCGTCATGGTGGCCACATCTCAAAGGCCAGGGACGCAGCCCCTGAAGGGCTCTCTGTGGCTGTAAAAAGGCTCAGCTTTTGCATTTTTATCCTTTTCTTTTCTGGGGGCAGATCGCATTCCAAAAAGGTAAATCCTAGTCTTTTGGGGAGGAGGGGTGATAAAAAGGTAAGAGTGACAAAATAATGTGGGGTCACACCTTGGGGGATTTTTTGATGCCATAGTGAGGAGTGCAGCCTTCATTCATAGTAACCAGAAGCCTTCGGGGATTTTTCAATGAGATTGGGGAGGAGGGGGGAGGTCCGTGTCCAAACCAGCCAGAAAGACAGAAGTCTGTGGCCCTTCTGCCAAATCAGGAAGGTTCTGCGGAGGAGGTGCCGCCTTCCCCCAGATCATCTATCACATGATGTCCCCTTGCACTTCCACGAGACATCATGTGCATCACTCGGGCTTCTATGAAGATGCATCTTTTCCCCACCTTGGTTCTGCAGGTGCTGTTCCCTCTGCTCCCCACAGGGCTCTGCGCCTGCAGCCCTGCTGCTCACTGGCTCCAATCCATGTCCGTCAAGGCCCTATTAATGGGGCTTACTCCGGCCTTCCTTATTTTCTTTCCTGCCTCTCTGCAAAACAAACCACGCACTCCCGTCAGGCAAGTCCTCAGCATTCCCAGAACACGAATACCAGGACCGCAACCAGCAGGTGCTGACCACGGGCCGGGCCCTGTGCTGGCTGCTCTCCTTGGCCCCACCCAGCCCCGCACAATGGGTGGGTGGCACTGTGG
This sequence comes from Mirza zaza, assembly GCA_008750895.1. NCBI lineage: Eukaryota > Metazoa > Chordata > Mammalia > Primates > Cheirogaleidae > Mirza > Mirza zaza. Next base: position 73,363 of record VSMD01099634.1, read on the forward strand.
TCACTGACCATACTCTGATATATTTCCTCGGCAGTCACCGCTGCTGCGAACGCTGGAGCCTCCAGCCTCCCCTCACAAGCCTGAAGGTGTAGCTGAGGGCCTGGTGCCCTCTCAGCAGGCTGGGAGCACCAGCAGTTGACAGGAACAGGTGCCACCCGATGACTGCTGGGAGCTAGCGGGGAGCACCAAAGGGACACCTCTGGGAGTGAGTCCCACAGTGTCCCAGGGGTGCCAGGGGTGCTGTGCCCCAGACGTCCACAGCAGGAGCCTGCTCACTACTGCTGCAGTACGGCTTCATGGCAGCCTCGTCCTCAGTGCTTCCTGGCAGCAGTTCCCATTAAAACTACTAACACTTGCACCCTGTATCCGCGTCTGCTTCCAGGGGAACCTAACAAATGGTTTAGGGAGGTGAAGCAACTTGCCCCAAGTTTGGTAGCTGGGAAGCGGCAGAGTCAGGATCCGAATCCAGGGGCTCCGGGTGCAGCACTGAAGGTGCCCTCAGACTAGCCCCGTCCTGTCCAAGCGCCTGGGCATCTGGGAATGCTGGGAATCCTGCCTGCGAGTTTCTGGCTCTGGGCACACTCTTTGAAGAAGAATATTGCCCTTGGGAAGCAGATAAGCCTATTAAACTAACATCAGCCATTCACTCACAGTGTGAACTTATTTATCACATCCTTTTCTTCCCCAAGGTCCCTGAAAAGAGTGGAACTTTAATAGGCAAGAGAAAAGCATATGATCTGGCAGTCAGTGTGGTCAGGAGCCCCACCTCTCCTGCAGCAGGGGGCCCAGCAGGAGAAGGCTCCTTAGAAAGGCAGCTGAGAGGGTGATGAAAATTAGCGAGTTCTGTTTCTCTGTTTAGCTGAGAGCGGATCCTAGCCCTCTGGGCTGGTGTCCCCAGCCTGGAAGGGACTGAAGGGATTTCTGAACATCGCAAGTTGCGTAACTGATCTTGGAAGTCAAAGAGGAGAAGATAGGAGAGCACATCTCACGACAAACTGCAAAAATGTTCGTGACACTGTGCTCAGTAACGAAACCTACTATTGAATCCCCACCTCCAGCCAGCCTTGCTAAACCCAGTGGTCAGAATGCAAAGAGGATGCCCTGTCCCTTGGTCTCCCCTTCTGCCACAGGACTGAGGGGCTAGCCTTGTCCCTGTGGTCAAACACCTGCCAGGGTGGCGTAGCCACCAGTGGGTGCCTGCTTGGAGACCGCCTGTCTACACTTATTTCTGCAAAGAGGATGAACTTCCTGCTCTGCCGGGGGAGGTTATCCCAGACCGTTCCGGCTGCTGCTGCTCATCCCCAAGCATGTCCTGGAAATAAACATCTCCCAAGCAATTTGCAGCTGGGGGCAGAGGCCAAGTGGTTGTGCAGGGGGAGGCATGGTGAGTGTGGGTGTTTCAGCTGGTGTTTGGGTAACGCATGCTTCTGTGAGTATCTTCTCTCTGCTGAGCATTAGTGAGGAAACTGTGGGTGCAAGTGTTGGGCTTAAGACCTCTTGAGAACTTCCCCCTTAGTGGAGGCCAAAAATCAAGCATTGTCTAGAGTTTTATTGCAAGCGAAATGGAGATATTTAATAGCATTTTCTTTGGTCTTCGCACAGCCTCAAAACTGACTACAAATGGCTGATGGCCCCTGCAGCTGCTCATGGGGTTGCTGGGTGGAGTGTAGTAATTTACTGTGGGCTCTGAAGTCACAGAGACCCAGGTTAGAATCCCAGCCTGGTCCTCAACAGTGGGGTGGGTTGCTACTTACCACTATTCCAGTACCTATGAAATGATAAGACAGCAAGCTCTTCCACGGCATTTACCAAGTGCCAGACACAGTTCTAAGCCCTTGGCATACATAAGCTCACTGAAAAATCACAACTCTATGGAGTTGATGCTATTATTATTCTCATTTTACAGATGAGGAAATCGAGGCAGCAAAGGGACCATTAACTTGCTCAAGGACACTCCGCTGGTGCATGGCAGAACCTGAGATGGCCTCAGGTAGCCTGGCTGCAGCACCCTTGACCACTCTGCCTCTTGGGTCGCTGTGAGAAATGGAAGAAATGCAGCCTATAAAAGGGCTTGGCGCAGTTCCTGCCGCGTGGCAGGCTCTCAATAAATGTTAGCTTTTATTATTAACAACATATGAAACAGCCCACTCCAGCTATCCGCATCATTTGAGATTCCCAACCATGCCTGACATTTGTTTAGTTCTGTATATAATTCACAGCGCTTTCCCAGTTGTGTCTCCTGCAACCCTCCCCGAAACCCTGTGAAGGCGAAGCAGCAGTGTAGGATGGGCATGAAAAGGTCAGTGGCGTGCAGAAGGTCCCACAGCCCCTCTCTGGCCATTCCGTCCTTCAGCAAGTCTGTACTGATATCCAAGAGCCTGAATTACACACTGTATGAGATTAAAAAAAAAATGCTGAAGGGTCATCATATGTGACCCTTTCATATATTAAATTCAGATTCTATTTACACAAGCTTGTTACACTCGACTGTATGAACTGTAATACAAAAACAATTTATTAATTATTTATACTCTACCCTTTTTGCAACAGGGATCTAAAAGGATTACAACACAAACAGATACTATGAATTTACATAATCACCTAAAAATAAAAATAGCAGACCAAGAGTCAAACAATAGAGCTAACATTAATATAGCCTTTTGCAGTTTGTAAACATGTGTGCTCTCATTTCAACCTCACAGCAATCCACTACTATGCATAATTGTGCCATAAAACTTGGACTTAGGAGAACTATTATAATAGAGAATAATGACTATGCCCAAATTTCCCATGCTTATTGCCTTCAACAGTTATTAAGACAGTAGGGTTAACGTCTCCCACTACATTTCAGCAACAGACTCTGAAGCTAGAATGCTTAGTTTCAAATCTCAGCCCTGATACTTACTAATTCAGTGACTTTGGGCAAGTTGCTTAAGCTCTTGGTGTTTCAGAATCCTCACCTAGGAAGTGAGAATAACTACCTCATGCAACAGTCGTGAGGATTAAATGAGCTGACATATGTAAAGTGTTTGGAAAAGTGCTGGGCACGTTGAAACTAAGTGCTATTTGCTATACAAAAAGAAAAATCTCCCATAAAGATTGTAGAATTGTGTCTCTCCTGGTAGTTCTGTCAATTTTTGCCTTATAGATTTTGAGTCTAAGTCGTCAGGTATGTACAAATTTAGAACTGTCATGTTTTCTTAGTGACTTGAAGCTTTTATCATCACTAGTGTCTTTATTTTTAGTAAGGCTTTTTGCCTTAACATCTACTTTGTCTGGTATTAACACAGTTTCACTACCTTTCTTTTGGTTGGTGTTTGCAACTATTTGCCATTCTTTTCCTCTCAACTTTTCTATATGTTTGTGTTTTAGACCTGTCTCATGTAAGCAACATATATTAATAGTTGTTTTTAAATTCAATCTGTTGAACTTGTTTTTTAATGGGAGCACTGAGCTCATTTACATTTAATTTAATCACCTGTATACTTGTTTAAATATACTATTTTAGTATTTTCTATTTGTCCTGCGTTATTTATGTTCCTTTTTCTTTGTTTCTTTTAAATAGATTATTTGTAATTATTCTATTTCCTCTCTGTAAGTCTGGAAGCAATACACACATTTGCTGTTCCCTAACGATGCCCTACAGATTCTATCATGTCTCTTTGATTGATGAAACTCTAATATTAAGAAGTGCTTTTATCCTCCTCTCAGACAATGCAGGGGCCTCAGAACATTTGCGATGCAGTTGCTACCCTCCTGAGTCAAATACAATTATTTTTGTTTATTTTATCTGTATTTTAAACACCACAAAACATTATTTTTTGCAGCCAGCCAATATTTAGATTTACCCACATATTTACCATTTTTGTTGCTGTTCCTGATCTCTTACTTTCCATATGGGATCATTTTCTTTCTGCCAGAAGAATACCATTTAGTGTTTCCTTTAGGACTGGATTTTATAGTGTCCAATTGTCTCAGTTTTTGTATGTATGAAAATGTCATTATTTCACTTTTATTCCTGATGGATATTTTCTCTGGGCGTAGAATTCTAGATTGGCATTATTATTATTATTATTAGCGCATTGAAACTGTCTTTTCATTGTCTCCTGATTCTTGTTTCTGTTAAGAAGTCAGTTGTCAGTTTACTAACTGCTCCTTTGAAAGTAAAATGTCTTTTTTTCCTATAGTTGCCTTTAAGATTTTTCTTTTTGATTTTAGCTTTGAGAAAGTTTACTATGTGTTAGGCTTATTTTTATTTATTCTTCTGAGAATAAATAAATAATGTAGCTTCTTTTACTTGTGGATTTAAACCTGTCATCAGTTTTGAAAAATTTTCAGTCATTATCTCTTCAGACATTGAATCCATCCCATTTTCTCTGTCCTCTACCACTGGGACTCCAACTAAACGTTTGTTAGAATTTCAAACTGTATCCTTCATATCTCTTATCCTCTCCTTGCATCTTTCACTTTTTCTTTTCTATGGTTCTTTCTAGATATTTTCTTCTTCCCTATCTTTGAGTTTATTAAATCTTTCTTTTGTTGAGTCAAAACCCATTCTTTAAGTTCTTAATTTTGATTATTTAATGTTTTAGTTTGAGATTTCTACTTGGTTCTTTACAATTCTCTGGTAAAATTTTAAATCTTTTCTTTTATCTCCTCCAACATAGTAAACATTATTATTTTAAAGTCTGGGTCTGATACAGTGGAGTCCTTATGATCTGTTTCCATTGCATGTTATTTCCTCTGATGCTCATATATGTTGTCTCCTCATGTGCCTGGTTATCTTTGTGTACAAGTCATTGCACTTGAAAATTGTAAAAAATAAATTGAGAACTTGAATTTTATCCTCTAAAGAGGATCATTTGCTTCTGCTAGGTTCTTGAGGCCATTCAGGTCACCTTAATACTGTTAATAATATTATAAGAATTGAGACTTTCTTAGGTACCCTGATGTTCAGAAGCGGGTTATAGTCTATGTGAAGTCTAGTTTACTGACAGTTCGCCCTCACTCTTAGGGTAGATCCCTTTAGGGTTTAAAAGTGGTAAGGGTTCACCATGATCCCCACTTTGGCAGACCTTGAACCACAATTTTTCCTCTTTCCCACAAATATTGCTAAAAATGTTTCCCAGTCTCTCAGCTTCATCTTTCAGATTTGCAAATGCCTCCAGGGCCCCAGGTGCCAGGCTCAGGCTCACTTCTTTGGGCTTCCTTCCCCTTTCAGATCTCAGCCCAGTAATGTTTTTTACTACCTTAATAGCTTTCTCATACTTTCAAGCTGATTTTTCGAAAGTATTTTGAACTCCAGTTTTTTGAGTTCCCCTTAGAGGAAGAATTTATCTAGATTACTCAGGCTGCCAAAATTGGAAATAAAATTCAAAGTACGACAATATCATTTCCTTATAATAGTATTTAATAATATCTCATAAAACTCAGTAAGTATTTTGAGACAAATCTAGAATTTCCAATCCAAAATCAACTACTGCTGGGTTAGCGATTTTATCTGGCCTTATCTAATAACAGCTCAAGGACTAGGAGATTTATTCAACAAATATTTATTGAGTGTGCTCCAGGTCTCAGGCACTGATCTAGGCAGGGCAGACATCCTCCCTTCTCTCACAAGGTTTAAAGTCTAGACAGAAAGAGAGACAAATTAAAAAAAAAAAAAAGCTACACTCAAATGCGATGAGAGATTGAGAGGGAAATTGAGAACAATCGATTGCAATAGGAAGAGAGTGAGGGTGCCAAATATAAGAGGAATTACATCAATTGTGAGGCTTTGTCTGTAAGCACCAGAAAACTGGACCCAAACGGGCTTAGATAATGAGTGAATGTAATATCAAGCACAAAATAAGAAGTCCAGAGGTGGAGGAGCCTCAGACAGAGGTCATCGCAACTCTGGCTCATCTTCCGTCTCTGCCTTCTCATTGCTCTCAGGCTGGCACGAGACGGCAGCTAAGGTTCCATTGAGCTCATCCAGCCAGGGCGACATCCAGAGGGGAAGAAAGGAAGACTTCACAGAAGCCCGCAGCACACCTCCCCTCATTTTTCATAGGGCGGAATGGGGTCCCATGCCCACTCCTATGTCAATCGCTGGCAAAAGAATTTTATGACCTGAATGGCTTAGACTAGTCACAATCTGTTCCTAGCTGGGGCCATATCAGTTTAAGTCATCTGTGGGAGAGGCTACTCCCTCAACCAAACTGGGGCTCTGTTAGGAAGGAAGGAGGAAGGAGCAGAGTGGTTTTTAGGCATGTAGCCAGCAGTGTTTTTCTCAAGTGGTTAGGAGGCAGGACACCACCAAGGACAGTCACCCATTGCACAATTCTGCTAGAGTCTCTTACATATGCATTCTAACATGTTAGTCACCAATGACCCTGTAAAGCAATAATAATAGCTAGCACTATTGAGCAGTTCTCTATGTTAACTCATTTAGACCTGTGACAGCCCAGTGAGGTAGGTCCTATTCTTATCCTCATTTCATAACGGCAAAACTGAATCACAGAGTGTCAAGGAGTTTGTCCAAGGTTATATGATCAGTGGACCCAGGATTTAAGCCCAGTTCATCTGGTTCTAAAGTTAATGATTTTAACCTCTTTGGTAAGCTGTCTCAAGCAAGGTAAATGGTGATGAGAAAACTGGGGTTCATTACCGGGCATGGTGGTGTATGCCTGTAGTCCCAGCTACTTGGGAGGCTGAGGCAGGAGGATTGTTTGAACTCAGGAGTTTGAGGTTGCAATGAGTATGTTGGTGCCACTGCACTCTAGCCAGGGCAAGAGAGTGAGAGCTTGTTAAAAATAATAATTTAAAAAAAGAAAAACGAAAATAGAGGTTCAGAAATGTGAAGTTAGTTCATTCACCTATTTACACACTCAACAAAACTGTGCTTTAATGCTCTAGCTGCTAAGCTACTCGCTAGGAATGAGTTATTAACCAGATGCTGCCTTTGACCTCAGGATGCTTCCGGACTAGTGGGATAGTAGTTATCGAAGACTTACTGTGAGCAATTTAGCACAAAAATAAAGACGGTAGGTTGTGGGATCAGATACTTGGGTTCAAGTCCCAGCTTTCTGGCTTACTAGTTATGGGATCTTGGGCAAATTTCTGGTTTTGATCACCTCCTCTTTGCCCATTGGTGAAGGGGAGCTTACCACCCTCAGGTTATAGGCATGGCTAAACACACGACACCCAACACTGGACGGCTGAGACCCACGGCAGTTTATTAGTCACATGTACTCACAGTAGGGGAGGTGATCACTCATGCCACACAGGGCCACGCAGAGGCTGCACTTGGGAACAGAGGGACCGAACACGGCCTGAGGGACACAGGCTTTGTAGTGTCAAGAGGGTGAAGTGCTCCTGGTTCCCGCAGGAGGATATAATTGGCTTGTCTGAGTAATTCCGTGGGCTGGCAGAGAACTGAACCCCACTATTCAGGGATAAGCAGAGATTTCCTGGCCCACCTGCTAAGGAGGGTTGTTTAGCTAGGAGATCTTGTCCGTGGGAGCAAACTGGTGGTGCAGGGACTTGCAGTTAGGCCATTTGAGGCCTTCTTGATGTCACCAGATGTCAAGGCAGCACATAATATATCTTAATTTCAGGCTGTCAGTTATACTACTGTTTCTTAACCTTGTTGCACCTTTGTTTTTTCGTCTTAAAATGGGAACAATACTGCCTGCTACATTGGCTAGTTGTGAATCTTGGAGGAGGCAATTTAATATAGGTACTGGCACATGGTGAGTACAGCTGTTGCCTGAGTGCCAGACCTGGGCTAGGCGACTTGTATAAGGTCATATAGCTGGCAAGCACTGAGCTCAGATTCAGACATCCATCTTTGGTTTCCAGTTGCTGGGAAATTTCTACAACACTGAACGGAGAGCTTTTTCATTTGGAAAGTCTTAGTTTGTTTATCCATCCACCCATCCTTCTAAACATGAACACATCCATCCACTTGTTCACTTATGAAACAAGCACTTATCAAGTGCTTGCTATGTGGACGGTGCTGGCACTATGAAGATGGCATTTGAAAGCCCACAGTCTGCTGGCGGAGACAGCCGCCACGTGGGCGCAGTGCGGCGTGATGGGTGCTCTCGCACAGAGGCCAGGGCCAAGGACAACCAAGGGAAGAACCCCCGGATGTGAGGTGTGGGTTGTAAAGACCCTGGGGTTATGCTCAAAAATCTCCCATTGGAATATCTTCTATTCCCTCCCCGACGACAGCTGGGCTGATGAGTCCTCCGTTAGCCAGTGGAAAGGGGTTTCCCACTGGGATCCCCGGCTGACAAGCGACAGTCTTTGAGTGAGCCAAGACTTTCCCTGAGTAGGAGGAGGCTCTTTCTGGCTCCTAATCTGTAGCTTCCACTCACTGGTGGGGTGACCTCAGGCGGGTCCCTTCCCTCGTCTGGGCCCCAGCTTCTTCATTTGTAGAATGGGGGCGTTGGGCTGAGTGGCCGGGGAGGTTCCTTCCAGCTCTACCCGAGGACATGTTTTTAAACTCCACTTCCCATAAGACCCTCACTCTATGGAACCACAGCTGTCCCCCCGACTGCTCCCGCTCTTCTCCCCACTCCCAGTATAACTGCCGAGTGCCCTCAGGTCTACACAACAAACTCCTCTGGGGAGGGACCGGCTTTTTCAGATAATTGCTTCCAGGAGGAAAGTGAAATGAGACGACAGCAATGAAAACAACAGAACCCAGTAGAAACCAAAGGGCCACTGCTTGCCTCTCTGTCTGGCTTTGAAGGCTGGCACATTTCATTTGTTTGGGCAGTCTAACTTTTTCCTAAGCAGGGCTCATGTTTCAGTTAGACTGTGCCACGGCCTGGCGGTTCTATTTCTTTATTCCATGCTCGGTGCTCCTCAGGGCTTCAGGAAGGAGAGCCAACTTTGCAGTTTTCTCCAAATCCACTTGCCCAGAGATCATCCAAGGCTAGACGGGAAGATGGAAATCGGGGCATTTGATACTTCCCATGTTGGCCCAACCGCAGCCCTGTGGGTAGGCAGCAGGCAGGCAGCTGGGCTGAGCTGGGCCAGGATTCAAAAAGGACGCAGGGAACTTGCCGCCTCCTGCCGCTGGGTGAAGGAGGTGAGAAGGAGAGCTTGGCATTGAGCTCTCTTGTGCGTCTGGGGTCTGGCTGGGGTCAAAGTGTCACAGGGGCAATGTTGTAGGACTCTTCCCTGGCCTGTGCTCCCTCTTCTCTCTGGGGGAAACAGAGTTCCTTTTCATCAATGAAAGCAACCGAGTTCCTAGAGGCGAAATGATTGAAAAGACTTCAGGTTGCCCAGACCAAACGTCGTGGTCCATCAAAGGCCAGGCCCCTGAAGGGCACAGGGAGGGCTTCCTTGCTTGCCCGTTGCCACTGGGGCATCAAGAGGAAAATGACACAAGCCCGGCGCTGCCACTGATAAGCAATGGGTGCTTGGGCCAGTTGCTTTATCTTGCCTAGATTATGCAAAAGCTCATTTCAGGTTATAAAGTACTGTGAGGGGGTCAGGATCATGGTTTCTGGAATTAGACAGACCTAGTTGGAATCCCAGCACCATTTACCAGCAGTGGGACCTTGAGAAAGTGAGTTAACCTCTCTTACCTTCAGGTTTGGCACGACAGTTGGATGAGTTACTGCCTGGCAAGAGCGCAACACAGGCTACTGTAAAGTAAGCACCCAGTAAATAAGTTATGAGCTCTCAAGCTGACGAAAGTGATCCGCCCAAGTGCTCAGCTCTGCTCAACTTTCTTTGATTTGATCTTCCTGGGACAGAGACCAAAAAACAAGTGCAGCAAAAGTGCAGTGGATGTTCAGGAGCCAGGAGTGGCTCTTCACTCCCCGAGGCTGCTATTTCCTCTGTCGGCACCTGGGCAAATACCTGGCTGCCCATCAGAGGAGCAGAGGCTCTGCTGCTGAGTGGGAGGCAGGGCCCCAGGAGCAGCCAGCTGAAACCCAGAAAGTGTCAATGGATGGTAGGAGAAGTTATTTTTTTTAACATATCTCTTCTAGTATCTATACAGTAGAATATTTTAAAAGTTAGTAATAGCACAAATATACAAGTTTTGATCCTGTGGACATATATAGAATATTGCACCTAATGATTATAAAATACAGAAACTTCTAGCTGGCAGTGGTGGCTCAGGCCTGTAATCCTAGCACTCTAGGAGGCCAAGATGGAGGATTGCTTGAGGTCAGGAGTTCGAGACCAGCCTGAGAAAGAGTGAGACCCCCATCTTTGCTACAAATAGAAAAATTAGCCGGGTGCCATGGCATGCACCTATAATTCCAGCTATTCGGGAGGCTGAGGCAGAAGGATTGCTTGAGCCCAGGAGTTTGAGGTTGCTGTGAGCGAGGTTGATGCCATAGCACTCTAGCCCAGGTGACAGAGCAAGACTTTGTCTCAAAAACAAACACACAAAAATACAGAAACTTTCAAGCATACATGGTAAACATTTATGAAAACTAACTATACCAGGTCACAAAACACAGCTCAATAAGTTTCAAAGAATTGGTATCATGAAGATTATCTCTCTAAATATTGAGATAGAAATAGATTACAAAAAGATTATAAGAAAAAGCCCTATATATCAAAAACATTTTAAATATCCCATACCTACTTGCAAAGTAGCTTGATTTAATCATTGTATAATCTGTGAATATATTAAAACATCACATTGTACACCATAAATATATACAGTTTTTATTTGTCAAATCGTGGGCAGTAGAGGGGGCATCCCATAATACTGAACAATTAATTGATCAAAAAAGAAATCTGAGCCGAGCGCGGTAGCTCCCACCTATAATCACAGCACTCTGGGAGGCCGAGGCTGGTGGATCGTTTGAGCTCAGGAGTTCGAGACCAGCCTGAGCAAGAGAGAGACCCCATCTCTACTAAAAAAAGAAATTAGCTGGAGAACTAAAAATAGATAGAAAATATTAGCCGGGCATAGTGGCACATGCCTGTAGTCCCAGCTACTTGGGAGGCTGAGGCAGAAGGATCACTTGAGCCCAGGAGTTTGAGGTTGCCGTGAGCGAGGCTGACGCCATGGCACTCTAGCCCGGGCAACAAAGTAAGACTCTGTCTCAAAAAAATAAAAAATAAAAAATCACAAGGAAAATTAAAGTACTTATGACTGAACAATAATGATTTTCCTACAAAGCAAAAGTATTTATAATATATAGCTTTCAATTATATCTTTAGAAAAGAAGGACTCACTTAATATACTGAGATAAAGTGTCTAACATAGATATTAAGAAACCCCAGCTGAACCATCCCAGAAAAAGTAGAAAGAAAGAAATAATAAAGAGAAAAGCAGAAAACAATAAAATAGAAAATCTGGTCACCAAAATGTGTGTGTGGGTTTCTCCCCACGCACCAAGCAATTCCCCAGTGGACACCAACTGGGTGTCCTATAATTTAACTCAATTCTGACACTATTTACCTAGAGAGAGGACAAAATTCCACAAGTTGAGGTCTCAGTACTACAAGACTGCTCCCTACTTCAGGTGCTGATTATAAGTAGTAGGTTCTTACCTACTTCTGACTAACTAGCTATAGATCAGTGGTTTCCATAACCTTCTCCTAGGGTTTGATTAATTTGCTAGAGTGGCTCACAGAACTCAGGAGAACACTTTACTTAAATGCACTCATTTATTATATGGGATATTACAGAGGAAGATACAGAGGAATAGCCAGATGGAAGAAATATTTAGGGCAAAGTATATGGGAAGAGATGTGGAGCTCCCATGCCCTGGTTGGGTGTGCTCACCCTCCCAGCACCTCCATGTGTTCGGCAACCAGGAAGCTCTCCAAAACCTGTTCTTTCAAGTTTTTATGGAGCTTTCATGATGTAGGCATGACCGATTACATCATTGGCCACTGGCGATTGGCTCAATCTTCAGCTCCTCTCTACTTTCTAGTATTGGGGGTAGAAGCTGAAATTTCCAACCATCTAATCACATGGTGTGTTTACCTGGCAAACAGCCATCATCCTAAGGTTATCCAGGAGCCCAAGAGTCTCCTCATTGTAAAAAAAAAAAAACATGGTCCTATCACCCAGAAAATTCCAAGGGATTTAGGATCTCTGTGTCAGATGCTCTGTCTTTGCCCGGTTACTGTTGCTATAACAGAATACCGGAGGCTAGGCAATTTATAAAGGAGAGATTTATTTGGCTCACAATTCTGGTGACTGAAA
>VSMD01099635.1:0-11951 GCA_008750895.1 Mirza zaza
TTTTTTTTTTTTTGAGACAGAGTCTCACTTTGTTGCCCAGGCTAGAGTGAGTGCCGTGGCGTCAGCCTAGCTCACAGCAACCTCAAACTCCTGGGCTCAAGCAATCCTGCTGCCTCAGCCTCCCAAGTAGCTGGGACTACAGGCATGTGCCACCATGCCCCGCTAATTTTTTCTATATATATTAGTTGGCCAATTAATTTCTTTCTATTTATAGTAGCGATGGGGTCTCGCTCTTGCTCAGGCTGGTCTCGAACTCCTGAGCTCTAAACGATCTGCCCACCTCGGCCTCCCAGAGAGCTAGGATTACAGGCGTGAGCCACCACGCCTGGCCCTTAATTTTTATATATATTTATTAAATACATATTATATATATATTTTTTCTGACATAAAGAGCTTAGACTGAGCTATCTCTTGTAACACAAGGAACAAAAGACATTCCCCTGCCCCTCTTGACCATGTGCCCAAGATAGGGATGCAGGCCAGGCCACAGTTCCCAAAAAGAGTGGGGGAAGCTTTAAAAAGAAAGAAAATATTTTTGCCCTTTCGTTTTCAGGCCATTCCCTCTGTTACATATTCCTCACTCTCAATTTTATGCTTCCATATACATCTATGGGAGGAGGGGTGACTACTCTGTGACAGGGAGATCATTTATGACCCAGAAATGTACATAGCCATTGAGGGGGGTTGGGTAGAGTAGGGAAGAGTTTTGCAGCTGCGGTCCAAAACGTGGGTTTGAACATCTCCTGCACCAACAGTTGACCTCTCTGAAGCTCAGTCTGTATTGATAAAATGGGGACATAAACACCCACCATTTATTGGGTACTCCATGTACCAGAAATGTTAATGCCTATCTTATCATATAGAGCAGTTGTAAAGATTACATCTTAAAAACTTAAGTTGTAAAGACCAAATAGAAAAATTATAAATATCTTACATAGTAGCATGCAAATAACTATAGCAGATTCTACTATGATTTGGCCACCAGTTCAGACTTGGGGCATGTAACTTCAACACTATTATGTCTTTGTTACTGCAATTTGACCTGCTTTAACTGACAGCTCTAACAGAACAAGAACAAGAATCAGTATTGTTTGCATAGCATTCTCTTCATCCAAACTTATTTCCATTTACCTGTGAACATAACAGTAATCTATAGCCTTGCTACCCAAAGTGTGGCCCAGGGACAAGCAGTGTCAGCATCCACTAGGAGCTCATTAGAAATCCAGACCCTTAGGCCCTACCCCAGACCTGCCAAATCAGAACCTGTATTTTAATGAGATCTGCAGTAGTTTGTACACACATTAAAGTTTGAGAAGCACTGCTCTACACAAAGCCCAATGTGAAGTAAATACTTTAGTGTAGCTTGATGCTACACTAAACCTTTTGGAATCACTGGATCAATTGATGCTATTTCCTAATTGCAATCTTAGTTTTCTGATCGAATTATAGCAGACCTCTCAGTACCAGTCTCCTATGTCCAGATCTTATCTCCTAGAATCAGTATGACCCATTGTTGTCCAGAGTCATTCTTTTTAGGAAAGACTCCCTCCCTCCCTTTCGGTATCATCCACACATCTGCCCTGGCCTCAGACACTCATCTCTGCATGTGTTCTCTTAAGCTGTCTCCCTGCATTTTCACTATGAACTTTTTGGCCTTTCCCCTTATCATGGAGAGTATTTAAGTCTTATTTCTACCCCAAACATGCTCTTGCCTTTCTTAAAAACCTTAAAGACGTCCCATGTCAGTTTGCTGCCATAGCACAGTCCTACAAATTGAGTGGCTTTAACAACAGAAATTTATCACCCCACAATCCTGGAGGCTAGAAGTCTGAGATCAAGGTAACTATTGGTAGGGCCATCTTTCTTCTGAAGGTGCTAGAGGAGGGTCTGTTTTAAGCCTCCTAGCTTCTGCTAGTTCCTTGACTTGGAGAGACGCCACTCTCTGCCTTTAGCCTCACATGGTGTTCTCTCTATGTGTGTTTATGTGTCTCTCTGTCCAAATTTCCCCTTTTTATGATACCAGTGATAATGCATTTGGAGCTCACCTACTCATCATAACTAATTACTTCTGCAATGACCTTATTTCCAAACAGAGTCACATTCTAAGGTGCTGGGGGTTGAGATATCAACATATGAATTTTCATGGGACACAATTCAACCCTTAACACTTCCTCTTGAAGCTAGTGCAAGGATTGTGAAGTGCATGAAACAACTCCATTTATTCACATATTCCCAACTCAGAACTTGGCAGTATAAAATCATGGTATATCTTGGATGGGCAAAGAAGGTGGGATTTCTTGCTGCTTTTTAGCGTGGAATTAATGTTGTGTAACAGCAAGTGTTGCTGTCATCTTCCATCATGTCTGCTGTGCTGCCTGCTTTTTATGTGAGTTTCCAGGTAGGAAGGATGATTCCTGAGAGCATCAAGCCGAGTATGTGCTGGTAAGTAGTGAGATAAAAATGCCCTTCCCTTCATTTCCACAAATCCAAAACCTTTCGAGGCTAATGTAGTCTTAAGAACTCTAATACCTACCATTTTATTGAGCCCTTGAGTTGCCTAGTGTTACATGGTTCAAGCAACAGAGCTGGAGTTTTCTGACACTATAGTTGATATACTTCTTACTCCTTTCTGCTCACTCCCTTGTATTCCACTCCACCCCAATCACCCAACAAATATTTACTGAGTTCTTATGTGAACAATGCTCTGTGCTGTTTGTGTTTCTCCTCCAGCCATGCATGATCTCTCTGTACCCTGAACTTTCTCTGTTCAACATTAATGGCACCTTCTACCTTGAAGGAAACCACCATGTCTAATCTATCTTGCACCTCTACAGGGCTAGATAAAGCACAGTCTTTGAACCACAGGCAGTTCTCAATAAATATACGATGATCAAATGAAAGAAGGTAGGTACCCACAAATAATTGACTGTTTTCATGATCGTTATTCTGATTATTATAATAGGATGCAGCTAAAAAATAACTCTGGGCTTTAATTCATTGGCTAGTAGGGAGCCCCCCCCCCCCATATGCCTGATGTGATAAAACTTTGGCTATAAGAATGTGCTTGGGGTACCACCTTTTACTGGACTTGTTCCCGAGAGGCACTTAATGATCCAATTTTCAAGTCAAATCAGTTGAGAATGGTCTCATCACCATTTGTCAGGTACCACCCATGACAGAACCACCTTTTCTGGAGCTCCCAGAACGCCCTGCAGCATGTTTCATCTCTCTAATGTTACTGAAAGCTCCGCCACTTGTCCATGAGGCCGAATCAGAAGAACCAGGACAAGTGGTTTGAGGAGAAAGGAAAGAGAGTATACTTTGCTGGCAAAGGAGGAAATATGATAGACCTTCTCGTCTCAAAATCCCAAATTTCTCCCAACACAGGCAGAAATACAGAGCTTTTAAAGGGAGGGTTCTAGGCATCAGGAAAACTACTGTGGTTAACTATTCTCATGCTCCCATCTCTGCCAAAAACAAAGCCTGTGAACTCTGCCAGCTGCCCACCTTGAGGGCTGGTGCCACCTGGGAGTTCTAACAAAAGACTTAACCTGCCTCAGGGATGCAGGCCAGGCTGCAGTTCCCAAAGGAGTGGGGGAAGTTTTAAAAAGACAGAAAATCTCTTTGCCATTTTTTTTTAGGCCATTCCCTCTGTTATACTAAGACCATCTCGGTAGTTTCCACATTTGGGTTTATTTATATTGGCCTTTCTCCTTCTGATAAAGCCCTTATCTTATTTCTGTGAGTTGAATCTCTTATCTCCAACAACACTTCCCAGGTTTCAAGCTCCTGGCTCCTTTCCCCGCCTTTTTCTTTCTTTCCCCTCCATCTTTGCTCCAAAGGTTTCACTATCCGATTCTACTTTTGAAATTCCCCCAGCCCCAGTCCTCCAGTGGGGATCTATTCATCCTGCACATTCCCTCCTCAGCTTTACCAAAGGGCCAAAAACGTCATAACCTATTCTGATGTCATCAAGCCACCAGGCCCAGGTCAGAAGCGGGATGTCCCTTTTCAGTACATGCCCCTCTTTCATCTTCAGCACTCGTCATGACACACCATTCTCAGGGAGACTTAAAATAACAAAAGCGTTACATGGTCTATGGTTTCCCAAGCATTTCACTGTGAGCAGAATTGTCACCAGCATGCCCATTCTACACGGGAGAAAACCCAAGCTCAGAAAGGCTAAAATGGCTTGCTCACCATGACACATCTTGTTGACAGCAAGAGTGACACTCTATCCCCTGTCTTTGGGCTCAAAATCTAAGGCTCTTGACACCAGCAAGAATGCATACTAACATGTTAAAGAGAGTCACCTTTGGGTTAGGAAGTTTTGCATTGCTTTCCCTAGGGACCTATGTTTGAGTTTTATGACATCTACCTCTGTTCTGAGGTATTACTCCGAGATAGACAATTACGATTTTTGAGGGAGCTGACAAAACATTTTTGACACTTGCGCCTTCTGCTCCCCACCCTTGGGATTGACATGGATCTGCTTTCTGGCTCACCTTTATGGCTAACTTTCAATGGTCCTCCTCTACTCTGCAACTCACTCCTCAGGCTTAGCTAATGCAAGCTAAAGGATTCACAGTTAGACCATTCTTCCTAGGTACATGTTTGCATTTGAGAAAGGACCTTCAAAGCTTGCACACAAGGAAGCGACCATTAGGCCAGATTTAGGCACTATCCTAAATTTACATAGTGGCGATAGGACCGGTAGGAGGAGATGAGTTGAATACCTCGGATGACTTTATGTGTAACTCCACCTGGAAAAAAAAAAAACGGGGTGGAAATTATAATGTTTGCCACTAGAGGGCAGATTAGACAAACTTTAGAATGTTTGCAGGCATTCCCCAGGCCTCGGAGAATTTCTTCTTTTCTTGTGCTCACAAATTTGTTAGACAAGGGAAGAGAGACCAGAGTCACCAGAAATAGGAAAAAGCAAAGGAAGGACCATTGATATGGATAAGAGCAGTCCTCTCTTACCTCTTCTTTAAGTGTGATAGCATACTTGGCCTGCCCTACCTGTTATGTGCCAGGCACGGGGCTAGACATTTTACCTATATTATCTTCTTTGATCCTCACAACAGCTTTCTGAGGCAAATTTTTATGATACTTATTTTACAGGTGAAGGAACAGGCTTAGAAAGGTTAAATATATTGCTCAAAAGCAAGAGGCTAGGAAGCGGCAGAGTTGAGATCTGAAAAGATGCTTGTGGGGGAGGGGAGATGGGCTGAGGGCCTGAAATTAAAAGATAAATCACCTTGCAGAGCCTCTCAGAGGTCTTCAGGGAGGGGGACTTTCTGTCTTACACCAGCGGCCGTAACTGAAGAAAATAGTTTTAAGCAAATTACATGTGTTTATTGTAAAAATTAATCAATACAGAGTATCACAAAGAAGAAAGCAAAACTACCTTCACATCTCATGTGTATAAGCACTTTTAAGCGTTTTTAGTCAGGATCTGACTTCACTGGTTTTTGTTTTGTTTCTCTTTTTATTGTGTGCACGTTACCATGTAGATAGATATAGAACCTTCACCATCAATTTTAGTCATTAAAATCGTGGTTTTAATGTTGGTTTTCTATTAGTGAAGACAATGATTAATGATTGTGCTCTATTCTATTATAGTTAGACCCCTTAAATAACTTATCTAGTACTTACTGATAAACCTCTCATTAGTTTCTAGTTCTCTACCACTATAAACAATTGTGTAATAAATGATTTGTGTCTGCTTTTTTCCAAGGTATTCCCTCTTTTGTTAATTGGATTCCATCCCATCTCCCTTAATCAAACAGGTCTCCCCTATTTTTGTTTGTTCATTTCCCCTCTCTGCCATACCATTTCTTTAGTAAACAGGTGTGAGATGATAGCTCTCACATTAATAACAAAACTTCCATGATGTCACTCCACCTCCTGCTACACCCTATTTTCTGTTTCCTTCACACCTGGAATGCTTGAAAGAGCTGCTTATGCATGCCAGCCTCCTTCCTCTCCTCCTCTTCTCTCAAATCCATTCCATCAGATTTGTATCCATGTTACTCTACACACAGTTCTTTTCAAGGTCACCATGACCTCTGTGTTGTCAAGTCCTTGGTCTATCCTCTATCTTCATCTTCTTCAACTTGTGAGCAGCCCTTGACAAGCTGATCATTCTTTTGCTTATTGGAATTCTTCAGTTGCCTTCCAGGACACGACTGTCTCGGAGGTTCTCCTATTTTATTGGCTACTGCTCTTCGTTCGGTCCCTCATACTCCTGACCTCTAAATTTCAGAATATCCCAGAGTTTCATTCTCACCTCCCCTCCTCCCTATCTACAAGATCATTCCTTAGGTGATCCTGTCCAGCCTGTCCAGTCTCAGGACTAAATACCATACACATACCCCCAAATGTGTATCTCTAGCCCAGACCTTTCCCTGCACTCCAGATTCATAACCCAACTGCTTGCCTGACATCTCTACTTAGATGTCTAAGTCATATCCCAAACTTGACAAGTTGAAAGCCCTTGATTTCTCTCTGATCACACTTCACCTATGGTGAAATTCTCTTCCCATGGGCTTCCCCATCTCAATACATATCATACTTTTCAGCCACAAATCTCAGATCCATCCTTGACTCCTTTCTTTCTCTTAAAATTCACATCTGCTCCATTGGGAAATCCTGATGGCTCTATCTTCAAAATGTATCTAGGATTCAACCACTCTCACCCACCTGCCCAATCATATCCTATCTCCTCTGGATTACTTTCGTGGCTTCCCAGGGGGTCTTCCTGCTTCCGCTTTGGCCCATGTCCAGCCTGTTCTCCACCGGCAGCCAGAGAGTCTTTACAGATTGAAGCCATAGCCCATCACTGCTCTGCTCAAGGCCCTCCACTTCTGCCCATGTCATTAACAGTGATCTCAGATGACTACTCCCACCCCTCCACCCCACCTCTGCTTCCACCACCTCCCTCCCTCCCTCCCTCTGCTCCAGGCTCATCGGCCCCCTCTCTGGTCCTTAGGCAGCAACACACTCCCCACCTTTGCATGCCCTGTTCCCTCCTTGCCTTTTTGCAGGCATCTCTATGCCTTGTTTCCCTACCACCTTCAAGTCTCTGCCCAAATGTGCCCTTATCAGAGGCCTTTCCTGATCACTGTGTAGGAGCAGCCCATTGCATCTTCTATTGCCCTAACCCTGCTTTGCTTTTCCTACCATTTTCATTACCCCAAACCTCCCCACTTTGTCATTCGTCTCCCCTGACTATAAGGAATGCTTTTCTTTTTAAAAATAGATTTAGGAGGTACAGGTGCAGTTTTGTTATATAGATATGTAGGGACCAAGGCCCTTCACCCCCTAGAGATTCACTTAAAAATCACAGGACATGGGGCAGATTGATTAATAGGAGAAAAGGCATACAAATTGATTTAATGTGTATACACAGGAGCCTTCAGAATGAAAACCCAAAGATATAGGGGAAATTGCCCATTTTTATGTTTAGGTTTAACAAAGTGTGGACACTCAGGTACTAACAGAAATATGAGGCCGGGCATGGTGGCTCACGCCTGTAATCTTAGCACTCTGGGAGGCCGAGGTAGGCGGATTGCTTGAGGTCAGGAGTTGAAACCAGCCTGAGCAAGAGCGAGACCCTGTCTCTACTGTAAATAGAAATAAATTCATTGGCCAACTAATATATATAGAAAAAAATTAGCCAGGCATGGTGGTGCATGCCTGTAGTCCCAGCTACTTGGGAGGCTGAGGCAGAAGGATTGTTTGAGCCCAGGAGTTTGAGGTTGCTGTGAGCTAGGCTGACGCCACGACACTCACTTTAGCCTGGGCAACAAAGTGAGACTCCGTCTCAAAAAAGAAAAAGAAATATGATTGGACAAAAGGTATGGTCTAATGCTAGTAGATTGAGTCCGGGGAAACCCAGCAAGGCCTGTCTGTCTAGATTCTTCCTGGCTTCTTTATGCATGGGTTCCTTCCTTCCAGGGCTGGGACAAGGCCCTCTCTGGAATGGGGGTCTTAGGGCCTATAGTTAAACAAGGTAGGTCAGATGATTACTTTATGGCCAGTTTTTACACAAAATAATTTTAGGTTTTATGGCTGGCTTTCGGGAAAAGGGGTTCTGGCTTTTATGACCCACCTTGGGGAAGAGGGATTCTAGTTTCTATGGCTAGCCTCGGGGGAGAATGGGGCAGAGAGACTGGACAGAAGGTTGGAGAAAAACTTGTGCTCCTGTGGCTGCCTCTGAGGCCTTTGTTTTGGGGTTCTGTTTTCTGAGCCCCAACAGATATATTGTGTAATGGTGAAGTCTGGAGTTTTAATGTAACCACCATCTGAATAGTGTACATCGTATATAATAGGTAATCTCTCATCCCTCACTCTGCACCCAGCTTCCCACCTTTTGGAATTTCCAATATCTCTTATTCCACTCTTTATGTCTGCATGTACACATTGGTTAGCTCCCACTTATAAGTGAGAACATGTGATATTTGACTTTCTGTTTCTGAGTTGTTTCACTTAAGATAATGGCCTCCAGTTCCATCCATGTTGCTGCAAGACATAATTTCATTCTTTTGTATGGCTTGAGTAGTATTCCATGGTGTGTGTGTGTGTATTTATGTATACATGCTACATTTTCTTTATCTAGTCATCCACTGATGGGCACTTAGGTGGATGCTATGATTTTGCTATTGTGAATAGTGCTGCGATGAACATACCAGTGCAGGTGCCTTTTACATATAACGATTTCTTTTCCTTTGGGTAGATATCCAGTGGGATTGCTAGATTGAATGGTAATTCTATTTTTAGTTCTTTAAGACGTCTCCATACTGTTTTCCATAAAAGTTGTACTAATTTACATTCCCACCAGCAATGTATAGAATGATTCTTGAAGGCAGAGATTCTTCCTTATTTTGTTCTTGGCTGTGTCCCTAACTCCTAATCTAATGCCTTGCACAAATAAGGGCTCAATAAATGTCTGTTGAATGAATATTTATCTTCTAACGCAATTATCTCCTTAGAATAGATTTCTAGGAGTGGGATTACTGACACCAAGGGTATGAATATTAAAGATTTATTTGACACATTCACTAATTTATATTCCCATCAACAGAGTATATGACAGTGCCTTTGGCTTGACCCTCAACAAAAGTGTTTTTGTCAATAATTTTCATCTTTAGTAATCTGAGAGGCAAATTCTTTTTAAAATTTACATTTTATGATTATTTGTATGTTTTTAGGTATATATGTATTAACATTTGTGTGTGCATTGTTTGTGTGAATCTAATTCCTAGATTATGTTCTTTGTCCTCTTTTTTATTAATGATTATTTCTCTTATTGACTTGTTCTTTGGTATATTAAATCTTTGTTTAAATTGCCATTTTTCTTCAATTTGACATTTATCTTTTTTTTTTTTTTGAGACAAGAGTCTTGCTCTGCCATCCTGGGTAGACTGCAGTGGCGTCATCATAGCTTGCTACAATCTCAAACCCCTAGGCTCCAGGGATCCTCCTGCCTCAGCCTCCAGAGTAGCTGAGACTATATGTGCGTACTATCATGCCCAGCTAATTTTCTCTATTTTTTGTAGAGATGGGGTCTCACTATTGCTCAGGCTGGTCTCGAACTCCTGAGCTCAAGTAATCCTCCTACCTCAGCCTCCCAGAGTGCAAGGATTATAGGCGTGAGCCACTGTGCTCAGCCACCATTTGTCTTTTAATCTTATTTTTGTTGTTTTTGCCAAAAAGAAATTAAAATTTTTGTCCAAATATATTCATTTTTCTCTTGTGGTTTTTGATTTCTCCAATAAAAATATATTAATAGCTATGTGAACGAATATTTGAATATTGAGCCTGTCAGGCTTTCTGGGTAATGTTAATTAAGCATATTCTTTTTTGTAGATAAAGGTCTTTATAAAGTCTTATAACATGTGTCCAGGTAGAAGGAGGTAACATAGCACTACCTGGCCATCAGACATATAGTTCCATAGACGTGGGGAGTAGGAATGCTGTACCAAGGCAAAATGATGTGAAACCAATTACCAGGGCCGTCCACAGAAGAGTGAGCTGACATGGTTGTTAAACATCTGTGCATAAAGCAGGTGCCAGAGAAAGAACATCCTGTAGCTCCTGGAAGCTGTGCACTCATATTGTCCTGCTCCAAGGAGAGACATGTATATATGAATGCAATTACATGGTTCTGGAGAAACAGAAATGTTTATATAGACAGGTTTCTCAGCTTGCAGAATATATGTCCCAACAGCTATTTCCCTGGTCCTCTCAGCAGTATTGGCTGACATACATCACCACTAAGTGGTGCTGTACATATGCACAGGTAAGGCAAGTGTGTTTCCATCCACCCTCACCCCCATGTGAACCAGACACTAAAAATGTCATCAGGTGCAGAAATGATGCATTCTGGTCCCATATAAATGGGATGCATTGGGATAGCTCTTTCCATCCGTTGTGCCATAGAAGGCTTAAGTTATACTGAGACATATATTCCTCCCCGGCCCTTAGGCCTGCTGGTACAGGGCCTGGGTGGCCTGAGTCCCCCACCCTTACTCCTCAAAGTACTATTTGTGGACTAGCAGCCTGGGCATCTTCTGGGAACTTGTTAGAAACGCAGAAGCTCAGACTTTATCCCAGAATGTGCATTTTCACAAGATGCCCAGGTGATTTGCCAGAAAGTTTGAGGAGCTGTACCCGAGATAGTTGACTTTGGTCTTGAACAACCCCCATCCCTTAATTCCACTTTGATGTACAATTATCATTCTTTGTTTCTTGATCATGAAAACATTTGGAGAGCACTGATTATTATAACCAGAGCTAGAAAGAGTGTGAAATACTGTTGTTGCTGTTGCTACTGTTTTTAAATAGTTCTATTTTCTAGAAAAAGTATTTAGCACTTGATTTTGCTGGCTTTGTACCCATCTCTAATTGTTCATGTATAAGGCTTACTCCTTTCCAATGAGACTGTGAAACCCTAAAGAACAAGGACAATTTCATCTTATAAGCCTTCCTCATATATTTTGTTTAATACCATAACGCAGTGTTTTGCGAACTTTGCATAGGAATCACTGTGGGGAGGGTATCTTGCTAAAATGCAGATTTTTATTCAGTAGATCTGAGAATATGCATTTCAAGCTCTTAGGTGATACCGATACTGATGGTCCATGAACGACACTTTTATTTCTTTATATTTTTAAATCATTTATGTCATCAGTAGAGTCCTCAGGGAAAGATACTATCCCCATGTTATAGATGAGACATCTGAGGAACAGGAAGTTAAAGTACTATGCCTAAGATCCCACAGCTAGTAAGTGATGGAATTGGATCCCCCATGATATTTGCCGCATATAACCTTTTCTTCCTTAGCAGGCAATGGGGACTGGCCCTAGACTTGCTAGAGGCTCCAGAACAGTCTAGGGTCTAAGGCCAAAATTTTCTTTCTCCTTTTTTGATGACTGTTAGGGTGGAAAGCCTGGCAGGTGCTCACAGGTGGAGAAAAGTTTCTGATGCAGAGATTAGGATACAAAAAAGTTAAAAAGTTTATTTTATCCTTTTAGAAGGAGAGAGAGAGTGAGAGAGTTAGTAAAGAATGAGAAGGGGGTGCCATCCCTGAGGCCAAGTGGCTTGCTGATTTTATGGGGGCAAAGAGAAAGTTGCTGTGAGAAACGGCTGCATCCTTTTCTTTCTTCTTGGCAGCAAGATGATAAAAGAAGCATGGCTGTGGAGTAATTAGCAGGAGGCAGCTGCAAGATGTCAGGTTGTCCTTTTTTCTTATTTTCTCTGCTCCTGGAGACTTGGTTATCTCTGAAATGTAGTTGGGCTTATTGCAGGGGATTTGATTTTGCCCCTGAGATATGGTTTGGGGCGGGGAAACTAAGGCATGGAGTTTGCTCCCCTGCTGTCTGTCCAGAAGCTTCTCAGGAACACCTTGAGGCTATACAAGGAATTCTAAAAGCAGTTTCTGGCAA
>VSMD01099639.1:0-65035 GCA_008750895.1 Mirza zaza
CATTTTTAGTAGAGACGGGGTCTCGCTCTTGCTCAGGCTGGTCTTGAACTCTTGAGCTCTTAACGATCCACCTGCCTCGGCCTCCCAGAGAGCTAGGATTACAGGCTTGAGCCACCGCGCCCGGCCAGTAGCAATGTATTATTCGCATCCTGTTGGGACCAAACTTCCCCAGAAGAATGTCTCCTAACTGCCACTCTGGAAACTGTGAAGTTGTGATCCCTCAGTATTTCAGGGGCTTACATTCTTGAAAGTAAAACACACTTGAAAGGTACCCTGGCAATACCTAGGGCACCCTGCCCTTAAAGCTTCTTATTTAGAGAACAATTACTTTCCATCTTTGCTGGGAAAGCAATTAAGTAAATGAAGCCTGAATAAATGATCGACCCCAAAACTCCTCCAACCATTAGGTGGCGCTGTAATCTATTACTCCTTTATAAAAGCTTTGTGGATCGCTTGCTGGCTACTCTACTGTTTTTTTTTTTTTTCTGTTTTACATGCTTACTTTTTTATTTTTTAATTCACTTTTTAAACTGACAAATAAAAGTTGTATATATTTATTGTGTACATATTCTTTTGAAATATGTATAATTGTGGAAAGGCTACATCAAGCTAATTAACATATGCATTATCTTACACACTTTTTTCCATCTTTTGTGTGGTGAAAATGTAGAAAATCTACTCTTTTAGCAAATTTTCAAGAATACGACACATTGCTATTAACTATAGTCACAATATTGTACAATAGGTCTCTGGAACTCATCCCTGCTTTCTAACTGAAATATAGTACTCTATTTTCTTTTCACACTCACATTTTCTTTCTGCCACTTTCCCAACCCTCCTCAAAACAAACCAGCCACACAATGGTTCAACAAACAAATGCCCTCACCAAGTACCTTCGTTATTGTTATTTTTTCCTCATATTTTAAATGCTTTAGTCTAGCAAACAAACTTCAATTAGTAAAAAAAATTCACTTTTGAATTTTCATTAATCAAAGACTGCCTGTCAGAACGTCTGCTCAGAATATGTGTTACCAGATGAGTTGTGTGTTTCTTCAGCTAAAAACAGAGAAATTTAGTGTTTGAGATGTAGTAGTCTTACCAACATAAAGATTCTACTGGGCTTTTTGAAGCAAAGGAAATTGTTCACCAGTACTCATTACTACTGCCTTTAAAGACTTTTTAAAGACTTTTTTTGGGGGAGGGTGTTTTTAAACCTATTTTGACAACCGAATCATTAATTCCTGAGTGCCTGGGTAGAAGTTTTGGTAAGTATCAGGGTGTGATGCTGCCTCCCTAAAAGCAATATTTAATGGTTCTCTTTATTGGTCATGTTTGATTATAAACTCAAGCTCCTTGGCCAGGATTAAATTCTGTATTGCAGATGCTTACTTGCATGTGAATAACATCTTTAATTCTAGGCTCTTAGCACTCACCAGGAAAACTAGACCACTTTTAGTTTCAATTAAATCACCAAAGGTCTTGTATGATTAGTTGGTAATATTAAAAGAGACTAGAACTCATGACATTAGGGATCTCTCACAGTTTTAGCAATTAGACCACACTTCCTCCCAGATACAATTTTTAAGACCATCAGTTAAAAATAAACAGGTTTTCCAGCTATAAGAGTTTAGCTTTTGTTTCATTTCCAGTTAGCCTGGAGCCCAGAAGTCCAGATGTGTCTGAGAAAGGGGGAGATAGTAAGACCAAATGTTGCTCGAAACCTTGGAGACATGTTTAGTTCCAGCATGAACTGGAGTTTTACTAGACGAGGGATTAATATAGGCTATGTCCTTCAATTCCCCTACATTATTTCCTACTGCCTAGTGAGCAATAGGAATAACTCAAGGGCCAATGGCACAGAACGCCTTGGAAATTGAAATTCGTGAGTTCAATTACAAAGCATGCTATTGTTGGTTTCTTCCATTGACTCAGGGAAGAATCTTCCTATTGGACTAAGCATAGAAGAAGTGAAAGTTTCCCAGCCAGTCTTTGCATTATAAACCTATCCCAGCAGTCGCTTCATCACATTATTCTCCCTTGAACTCTGCCTGTGAGTAAACATCTTCCTAATGATGTGCCCCAAACTGTTTTTAGATTTCAGAGAATTCAGGAGGAGAGCAGAGTGCAACTGTATCTGAAGTGCCACCAAGTAGTCCAGAGGTTAATGACTCAGTCAATGCAAACTCCAAATAAATGGACACATTTCAGAGGAATTATATTTATGATCAGAAAATGAAGGGTGTGTGAATCAGTGAAATTTGGTAACCTTCAAAAAAGAAGGGAAGTGCTTAACTCCCCTGAACGGTACTGGGTAGGCCTGGAATGTAGCTAGATGTCCACCAGCTGCCATTCAGGCACAGCCCAGGCTGTAATCCCCACCCTGGGACAAAAAATGGGAACACATCTCCAGCTCTGTGACCTTCCTTCCCCAGGGCTGTGTCTGGCCTGGAAATAAAGATCTTTGGAGAAGATGATAAATCCATCCCATGCCCCTGGCTTTAGTCCAGTTCCTCTCACCTCCCTAAATCAGGTCTCAAAGCAACTTGGAGCTTAATGCAGAGGAAGATCGTTCTTCTGACTGGAAAATATGAGATGGTGAAATGGAAGTTGTAAAAGCCACCTAAGAACTGAACTAAATCAGTTCTGTATCTGCCTAAGGTGATATAATTAGCCCTAAGCTTCAGTTTCTTCATATGTAAAATGGGGACTATAGTGATGCTTACCTTAAATGGAGGTTGTGTGGATAAAGTGAGTAGCACGTGGGTGACCCACTAAGCCATGTTGTTGGAAGGGGTCAGTAATCGATAATATGGAGAGAGGTTCTTCCTTCCTATCCTAGAGGTGAGAGATTCTAGCCAATTTTTCTCTCTCTCTCTTTCTCTTTCTCTCTCACAAACACCCAATTATACATAATACCTTTAGGGGTATTGAGCAAAATGTTCCTGTAATGTTGTACTGTGGTTAATCTTTTAGGGCTTGGTGAAAGTTATAGCCTCCCTGTTTGGAGGGCCCCTCAGTTTATAAGGGCCTTTAAAGGACTGCATGATGGAGAGTGAAATGCTGACCCAGTTTCTCATAGTCCTGAAATGTATCAATTTTGTGATCACTGTTAAGAGACAATGCCTTTGGTTCTATCATGCACGTTTGCCTTGAGCCCAGCCAAATATGACATTACAAAGACCATAGCACAGCAATATTATGATAATTTTCATGCACTGTACTGAGTGTTATGCAAGTATGATCTCATGTAACTTTTCACTAAGACCCTAAGGGGTAGCTATTATTTATCTCCCATTTTACTGATAGGGAAATTGAGGCTCAGAGACCTTAAGTAATTTGATTGAGCTCACAGAACCAATCTGTGGAGACCAAGGATTTGAACTCAGATCTGTGAGAACCCCAAGCTTTTAACCCACTCCTGTCTTGCCTGTGTCCCATGCTCGAATGAATGGCATAATGATACTGCAATATTGGCTTGGCTTCAAGCTTCAGAATGGGGACCCAGGGAAATGGGCTGTCATATGACCTGTCAAAAGAGTTGCCTGTTACTTCTCTTTTCCGGAAGGGCAACGCTTTATCATCCCAAGCTCAGCAGGGTGAAGACCCAGCCCTTCTCTGTGACCTCAGCTTGCCTTCCTTTTAATTCATGGCTCTGACTGTCCCTTACCTTGTAGTTTAAGAGAGGCCATCAAAAGTTCATCTCTTCTCTCCCTCTGCCTCATGGCAGCCAAATCAAAAACACAGAAAGATTGGATTTTCACTGTGGATTGCAACTGTACTGAGCATTTTCCAGCCACTAACTCTTCAGTCTTACCCCACCCCTGTGAAGGAGATGGTATAGTTCCCATTCTGTAGGTACGGAAACCAAAGCTCAGACAGGTTGTAGACGTGCTGGGATCAGATATCTAGCTGATGCAAAAACTGGTATGTGAATCTTAGATCTAACTGAACACAATGCTCTTGCTTTTTGCTCAAGCTGTATCCCAAGGCTATGCAGTGCTTTTCAACCACTGGCAATTTGGCCCTACGGGGGACATTTGGCAATGCCTGGAGACATTTTTGGTTGACACAGGTTGAGAACCCTGCCCTAATGGTACACCAGGGAAGCTGTGAGGTGTAGTGGGGAAAAGAACAGGCTGATACATGCTAGGTCATCCACAGAGAGTGTATGTCATCCCCCAGCTCTGCAGGGAGGTCTCATTACCCCCATTTCACACATATGGAAACTGAGGCTCAGAGAAGATAAGTGACTTCCCCAAGATCACACAGTTAGCAATCACTGGAGTTGGAATTAACACTAAGGACTCTTGATCCAAACCTAGATGTTTTCTCCTTATCATGAGTATCCTTCCCTGAGTCCTTGCTTTTCTCATCCAATTTAGACTTTTAGTCTACCTTGATGTTGTTCAGCTAGGTCAGTGGCTCTCAAATGGTAACATGCATCAGATTCGCACAGGGGCTTGTGACAACACCCATTGCTAGGCTCCACCAGAGAGTTCCCGGTTCAGTGGGGCTGGGTTGGGTCCCACAGATTTGCATTTCTTACAACTTCCCAAGTGAGGTTGATGCTGCTGGCCCGGGGGCCACACTCAGAGAACCCTGAGTTAGGTCGTAAGTGTGCTTTCCTTCCTTCTTCCCTTTGGAGTCCTTTCCTGCCTCCTCCCTGCCTCTCCCTCCCCCAACTGTCAGGGGACACAAAGAGTGCTGACTTTGCAGCCTGGCTCCCACGGACAGGCTGGGCCTGACAGGCCAGTGAAATATTAGTGGAACATGTGAAACCTACAGCCTTATGAAGGCTCGCTGCAGAGCTCAGCCAGATTACATGCGTTACTGGTCCAAGTGTTCCTTACAGTCTCCTGGGAGTGAATTAAAATCATTTGCTGGTGACATGGATGGGTGAACTGGTTCTGGGTCTGGTCTAATCTGGGTCAGAGAGCACAGGCTGATCTGTCATCTGAAACACTGAACGCTCTCCCAGGCGTCTCCTGGGGACCACGGCTACCCTCTGTGTTGGAGGCAAGAGGGAGGAGGTGCAGATGGAGGCCTGTCCCCTGTCCCTTTGTCTGGCAGCTGCTCTCCTCACAGGGTGGCTGCTTCAGGCAGCAGTAGGTGGTCTGCTTAAGGGGCTGGGAAGCCAGTCTTCCCACAGCCCTGGGGGTTCCCTCCAATTTATTACCTCTGAATGCTTGGAACATCTGATGTGCCAGAGGTCCAGGAATTTGTGATGAATGTACAATCAAGGCATATGCTGTGCTCACACTAGCACTAAACAGGCCAAGAGGGGGGCTATAGAGACTCGCATTTACTGAGCCTGATTATGTGCCAGGCATTGTGCTTGATGCTTTACAATCATCTCATTTAATCCTTGCAACACTCTTGCAAGTTAGGTATTCTTACTTGCATGAAGAAATCAGGGCTTCAAGAAGCCAACTGACTTACCTAAGCCCATAAACCTTGTAAGTAAAGGAGCCAGGATTTCAGCCTGGGGTAATCTGACCCTGGCAGCTGTTATCTTTCCATTTAATGAGAGCGGAGGTGGGGAGAGAGAGAGAAAGAGAGAGAAAGAAACTTGAAAGCTGGAGGTTCAGAGGAGGTGGGGATGCCTTATGTCTTGTGCCTTGTGATTTACTGGACAGTTACTTTCTAGGCCAGTTTTGACTTTAGCCAGCCTCCATCAAGAAATTTTGAAGAGGCACTTCTGCTTGGTGCAGAGAAATTTAGAACAAGGCAAAATAATGGGCCAGTCTATGCTGTAAGGGGTTTGTCACCATTGCTAAGCAAGTGACATATGGAGAGACTATTCCCCTGAGAGCTTATAGGAGGCACAGGAAGTCCCAACAATACTGAGGGAATTTTAGAAGAAGGATAATATAAGATATTAGGAAGTGGAGGCTTGATCAGGGTAGAGATGCAATTTGTTCTCCTCTAAACCAAGGTTTACTATCCCTTCTTATCTTATTAGACATAAACAGAGCTCACTGCCTTTTTTCTTTTTATGAGTAGGAAAAATAAATCAACTTGCTCCCGATAGTTTCCCTGACTTGCAACAATAAAATCAAAATAGATCTTTGTGATGTCATCTCAGCCCAGAAGAAGATGAAAGAAACATGAGCCGGAGGGATTTGCCAACCCACTCTCTCTGTGGTCCCGATGCCTGGGTTTTAATTGCAAGTAGGAAGGGCACTTGAATCGGCAAGACTTTTTTAGTGTTCACTCATCTTGAGCAAATTGTGGCATCCGTGGAGTGGGAAGAACCAAATATTTAAACCACTTTTGTGGGTAATTGGCCTTGGCCCTCCTAATCCCATAATATGCTTAGCGGTGTCTGCAATAGGCCTGAATTCCAGCACTTGCCATTTGAAATCAGATCCAATTCACAACGTCAATAATAATACCTTTCATTACTTAATGCTTGTAAAGCATTTCCAGTGACATTATCTCATATAATTCTCAGAACAATTCTATGAAAGAAATACTTCCTTTTCTTTTTTAAATTTTTGTATCTCAAGATCACTGAGATTTTTTTTTCAAAAAAAATTATTTTTTTCAAACCAGAGTCTTACTCTGTTGCCTGGGCTAGAGAGCAGTGGCATCATCATAGCTCACTGCAACCTCGAACTGCTGGGCTCAAGCAGTTCTTCTGCCTCAGCCTCCTGAGTAGCTGGGGATATAGGTGTGTGCCACCATACCTAGCTAATATTTTTCTTTTCTTTTTTGTACAGACAGGGTCTCCTTATGTTGTGCAGGCTGGTCTTAAACTCCTAGCCTCAAGCAATCCTCCTACCGCAGCCTCCCAAAGTGCTGGGATTGCAGGCGTGAGCTATTGCACCTGGCCTGAAGCAGATATTTTCAGCTTCAATTTATAGACAAGGACACCAAGCCTTGTAAACATCACACAGTAAGGGGCAAAGTCTCAACTTGAATTCAAACTTTTAAGTCCTGAGTGCTTGTTTACTATATTCCTATCTGCCTCTTTGTTCTGTAAATTTGACTTTGGTATTTCAGCTTAGTGATTAGGTTTTATTTAAAATAGCTTTTCCTTGACATAAAATAAACACATGTTCTTATTAAAATATAGAAAAATCAGTAAAAAAAAAATAATAGAAAACTCTATCACTGTAATTAAGACAACCATTGTCAATATTCTGCTGTATTTTTTTCCTATGCCTATTGAATCAGCAGTTCTTCATTTTGACTGAGTAAAAATTGCATGTTTATCTGTCACTTTTGTCTCCCCAGGAGCACCTAGCACAGTATTTGGAGTCTTCAAGTTGCTCTGAAGATATGGAGGGATAGAAGCATTCATAAGCTTGTATGGGACACAAAAGAATTAGAAGAAATAGGCTAGATGTGGTGGCTCAAGCCTGTAATCCTAGCACTATAGGAGACTGAAGTGGGAGGATCGCTTGAGCTCAGGAGTTTAAGACCAGCCTGAGCAAGAGCAAGACCCCATTTCTACTGAAAGAATAGAAAAATTAGCTGGGCATCATGGTGCATACCTGTAGTCCCAGCTACTCAGGAGGCTGAGGCAGAAGGATCGCTTGAGCCCTGGAGTTTGAGGTTGCAATGAGCTATGATGACACCACTGCATGCTACCCTGGGGTGACAGAGTGTGACTTTGTCTCAAAAAAAAAAAAAAAAAAAAAGAATTAGAAGAAATTGTCTGTGCTCTTGAAATGCTTGCCATCTAAATACGACAAGACATTTATTCCTGCAGCAAGTTTTTGCAACAGCTCACAAAAGCATAAGGAAGTACCTAACCCCAAAGTTAATAATGTGGTATGAGTGTCACATGCCAGTGTTGACAATGGGATTGGCAGCACAAATCAGGATGAGTCAGAGAGCTCCTGAAGGACACAATCTTTAATTAAATCTTGGCAGACAGCTGCATGGCCGTCTCTGGTCTTTTCCAAAACGATAGACTATAGAGGAGCAATTAACTGTGTCACTACTACCTAAAAATTACAAATTACTTGTCTTCCAAAATTTTTCCCATTTGGCATTTGGGCCCTTTGTGTGAGAGAGCATGATTTATCTAGTGGGCCAAGGAAACCTATTCTTTTAGCTCATATATCAAAAATATAAAAGTGCCTCCTGTTTCTGAAGACTGCTACTTCCTAAGTAAGCACTTGGAGAAATACAAAAGGAAATGAAAATGGTTGCTTTACTATCTGAGCTTTTGGGAAAAAGAAATGTTGCAAGCTAAATAATTTACAGATTAAATATCTTAGTGTTAAGGGAGAGGTCAGCTTTGTTGCTTTTAGAAGAATGATTTACGGGTCTACTTAGCTTTTAAAGTCCTGCCGTGACATTTGGGAACATGCTTTTCCATTGATAAGCAATACTGTAGTGTGATAGATGAGGGAACAATAGCATGAGTCTGGCCAAATAGCTATTCTTAGTGTTTGTTTAACAGATAAAGAAGTCAGGTGACATTTTCTGTCAGTGTGTTATGCAATGCTACGAAACCAACAGCTCCAAGATTTGGCATAGAACACGAGAAATTCCCAGGGAAATTCAAGGTTGGCAGTTTGAAAAGGCCATCCAATGTCAGCTGGATCCTTAAATACTTCTTCCTACGGTCTTTATGATTCAGCAGAAAGAGCATGGACTTTGAAGTTAGATGTGTGTTCAAATCTCAGCTCTACCATTTGCTAGATGTGGGGCTTTGGAGATGTTAGTTAACCTCCATATGCCTATTTCCTTATCTCCTAAATGAGGTTAATAATAGCCATGTCACAAGGTTGTTGAGAGAATGAAAATAATTACATTATTATGTAGAGTGGCTTACACAAAGCTTGGTGCCTAGTGGGCACTCAATACATACATTCATTTGACAAACACCTGGCGTTGTGCCTGTAGCTGGGGAATACAAGAATGATTAAGGCAGTCTGTTTCCAGAGACCAGTTGCTCTCCTGCGAAAACAGAACATACATGTACAATAACATATACATACAAAGTACATACTTAAACACATGTAGTCATGTGTTCCTTGTGTTTCCTTGTGCCTAGGATAGAGTACGGGCTGGAGGGCTCCCAGTACTGACCCATGTGGTACCGCCCACGTCCAATGGGATGGCCCTGTAGCCTGTGCCAGGCTGAAGCCGGGGACACCAACTTTCTCGGTGTCTGTGGCCAACACCTGACCCGCACAGGTTGACTCAATGTGCATTTCCCCCCACAAGTGAGCCCAGTGTCATTTCTGAGTTCAGTTCAAGAGGAAACCAGTTGATTTCTAAAGTAAATTGTGTGTTTTATTTGGGAAACCGGAAACCTGGGGCTGAGTAACTCAGGCAGATTTTTAAAAATTCAGCTCTCCTACAAAACGTTAATGTTAGGCTTGAATTTGGAAGTGCCATGTAAAGGGATTTTTTTTATTTTGCTCGTGCAACAGGACTCAAATGGTGCTCCTCTGGCATAAACTCTTTTGTCTTGAATAATACCAGTCAAGAATGCTACGGATTTCTGTATCGGAAAATCTGAATCACCCTGTGATCCGCATGAGCTCCTTGATGAAAATGTGAAATTAATTTTGTACTAAATAAAACTTGAAAATGGTTTCAATTACAAGGGGGAAAAACATGAAACAAAGACAGTAATTTCACTTTATCAGAGTCTCTTTTCATTATTCCAAATTTTTAAAAAATCATCATACCTAGACACTGTTCCATTTCATAAAGACATTGAGATTGTGAACATTGGGGGTTGTGGTGACACTTAACACAAGCCTCCTGCCACCTTGTAAAGAGAGTCTGAGGATGCTTTGGAGTTGTGGGCAAGCGGAGGAAGAGGCAAACATTTATGGCACATCCATTGCGTGCTGTGATCTGGGCTAGGAAGTTTCACGTGTTTTCTCTTGTTTAATACTCTTGACTGTCTGAGATAAGTACTGTTATCTCCATTTGTTTCAGATGGAAAATGGAGACTCAAGGAGATGATATAAGATGTCAAAAGTGACACAACTTGGCAGAGTGGGAATTGAGGCTGAGTCTTTCTTTCCTGCTCTGAAGCCCATCTTTCTCTGCAACCACATGACCTATCACGGAGCAAAGCCAGACGGTGCCATCCCCACCCCGTGCAAAGGCCAGTCTCTGGAGCCCCCTGTCTTCAGCCTGGGATCACTCACTAACACCTTCAATGGGACTGAGTTTCTAATCTTAGGCATGGTCACTGTGCCCACAGTGAGCTGAGCCTTCCCGAGAGAATCCACATGATGTGTGAGGAACAGTCATCCTGGTACAAAAGTGAGCAAAACCCAGTTCCACTCTCCAAGAGTTCGAAGAGTAAACTTTGCCGTATTTGACCTCATTCAGTGTGTTCACCTTAAAATGCTGATAATGATACTTGACCTTAACAGCGATTGCATGATTTAAGTAGGGTCAAGTGTCTAGCACTGAGCCTGGTTTAAAAGAGGAAGTCAAAATATTCCCACTGCTACTTCCGGTTTTGGGCAAGAGGCAGATGGGGATAGTTCTGGAAGCACGTGAAAGGTGAGATGGAACCAGAGGGCAGATAGCAGTTGGGGGTTTTCTTCTACTAGATGCTACCAAAATCTTGGTGTACTCACATAAGTGTGTGTATATGTATCCATGAACATACACACACACACATTTAAAATTGAAAACTGAGTGCATTATAGCTCCTAACCATTGGGGTCATTTGCAGATAGCTTTGTGGTGGAATTTCAGGAGGGCCAGGAGGAGGCCTGAGTAGAAATGGCTTCCCACCTCGTGAGACCACTTGGGGTCCTGGTCAAAATGGATCCAAACCAGAGCAGGAAATGGGAAACATTTTCCTCGCCCTAACATTCAGTTCTGCTGTTAGTCCAAGGAAACCCTTTTGGAGCAGTCAGCTTTTCCAGACTAAAATGGAAGCCTGTATTGTTAGTGTCAGAACACAGACTCTGCATTGCAGGGTGGAAGGTCCCTTGCAGAGGCCCGACGATTGACAGAAGACAAACAAACCAAAGAAAGAGCAGATGAGTATGGGAGCGTGTTCAGATGAAGAGATCAAGTAGGCTGAGTCAGGTCCCCAGTGTCCTGCGTGGAGTTTTACCAGTGGTCTTGGGCCTGCGGTGCCAAGCTCTCTCCTGCTTTGGGTTTTCTAAATCATTCAGAGCACTCTCACCCATGTTCTCTCATGCTGCCCTGGAAGGCAAGTAGAAGGACAGAGGAAAAAAATATATAACATCTTCAATCAAATTTCCAGGGTGTGTTGAGCACAGTGCTTTCACTTGACCTTATTTCGCTTGGTCCCCTGGGCTAGCCTGAAAAATACACAATATTGTTCTTCCCATTCTGCTGGTAGCGAAACTGAGTTTCTGTTGGATCTAGGATTTTTGTCTTTTTAGGTGTGTCTGCTTGTGAATGTTTAGTGTATATTGAGGTGAGTTAGACATAGAGCTGAGAAAATTGTTCGTTTGGAGACCATACACAGAAACTGGAGAAAAGCAAAACAAAACATTGGAACACATAAAGGAAATATAATTTACCATTGGAAGTGAGGGAATACCTATTGTTTATGCCTAAGCACTACACCACAGAGAATGGTCCTCTAATCCAGTCTCTACTTCAGAATCACTGTGTGTTGATCCTGTAATTTGGTTATTTGCCTATACAGTAGGCTCATTACTTTGCAACTTAGAAAATGTTAGGGAGCCACAGTAATGATCCAATTCCATTTAGGTTTGACAAATCTGTAAGCTCTCATGCCCATTGAAAACAAACCTAAACAACAAAAGATAACACGCGTTGGCAAGGGAAACCCTTGTACACTGTTGGTGGGAATGTTAATTGGTATACCCATCATGGAAAACAGTATGGAGGTTCCTCAAAAAATAAAAAATAGAACCTCCATACCATCTAGCAATCCTTCTGCTGGGTAAATACTCAAAGGAAATGAAATCAGTTATCTCAAAGGTATATCTGCACTTGCATGTTGACTGCAGCATTACTCACAATAGCTAAGATATGAAATCAACCTAAGTGTCCATCAACAGATGAATGGATAAAGAAAATGTGGATTGTATACACAGTGGACTTCTATTCATTCCTCAAAAAGAAGGAAATTCTGTCATTTGCAATAACATGGATGGATCTAGAGGACATTATGCTAAGTGAAATAAGCCACGCACAGGAAGACAAATACTTATTACACGATCTCACTTATCTGTGGCATCTAAAAAAGTCAAAATCATAGAAACAGAGAGCAGAACGAGGATTTTCAGGGACTGGGGGAAGTGGGGAGATGTTGATAAAAGGGTAGAAAGTTTCTTTTAAGTTCTGGAGATCTAATGTACAGCATGGTGACTATAGTAAATAATGCTATTATATACTTGAAATGTGCTGTGAGAATAGATCTTCAATTTTCTCTCTCCACACACACAGGTAACTATATGAGGTGGTGAATATGTTATTAATACTTAGCTTGATTGTGGCAATCACTGCACAACAAATGCATGTATTAAAACATCATGTTGCACATTTTAAATATATACAATTTTTATTTGTCAGTTATACCTGAATAAAGCTGGGAGGAAAAGAAAGAAAACAAATGCAGGCAAAATACAAGAAACTTGAAAATGATCAATATAATTTGGAAATGGAAGGAAGGCTTTGAAATAGATTCTTTTCATCAAGAGTCCCCAGTATCCTGAATTCAATCTGTCTTTAGCTTGCTTATCTTAAAGGTGACTATAAACAGTTTTTGCCACTCTAGGCTTAGTGGCAAAGTGGTTTTCAAACTGTGTCCCTTGGAATCTCAGGGTTCCTTGTAAAATTCTCCATTTAGATCCCCCTGGGGGAAGGGTATGGTTAATCTGTAGGGGCTCTCAACTGTCCACCCCTTATCTTATCCTCCCACCCTGCCATGCCTCCACTTTAATCAGAACAACACTGCTTTTATTGGTTTTGTGTATTGGCCTTTCTCATTCGGTTTAGTTTAGAGCAGTTACATTGCAGCTATCAATAATTTTTAAATCTAGGCTTTGGGAATGGTAGCTCTTGGAATCCAACACAAAAAGCCCTCCTCCAAAGAGATTTACCTTGAGGTTGATGATTTGAAGCATTTCACCTGAGGGGGTATGGGCTAGAATTTAGAGCAGCACGTTTTACTTTCCAAAAAGCATGTCAGCTTTCAGGCCTGAAAAAGAACAAAACCATTGTGAATAGACAGCACATCAGCAAAAGAACAAAGTGTAGCAACACCACCAGTGAGATCAGACTGCGTTTAGCCACAGACGCAGTGATTGGAGTTTTCTGATGGGGCAGACAGAGTTGTGGAAGGCTGCCAGGAAACTCTGGACATCACATTGCATTTGCTAAGCCCGCCCAGCGGGGTAGTAAAGAGCTAAGGAGTCCCAGGAGAGGGCTGGGAAAGGTTTGGTCTCTGTTTCCCTACTCTTGATGTGGGCCTTTTTCGATTAGGAAGTAGAGTGCAAAGGAAGTTATCAAGGGTGAAATCAACTCAGCAAGAACACTTTATAGACCCGAATCCAAGGAAAACTAATAAAACCAGTTGGGCTGCTCCATGGTTATCAGACGGGGTGCAAGTAGGTCAGCTGGCTTCACAGCAAAGGCAGACACCCCAGAACAAAGTTCCGTTCTGCAAAAGGATTTCCAAGCGCCCCAAAGGATGATAGCCTCATTGTTTCAAGGGACAACCATTGCTACGTGAAACTCAAGTACAAGCAAATATCTGACGCACTAA
Organism: Mirza zaza; assembly: GCA_008750895.1. NCBI lineage: Eukaryota > Metazoa > Chordata > Mammalia > Primates > Cheirogaleidae > Mirza > Mirza zaza. Next base: position 13,709 of record VSMD01099639.1, read on the forward strand.
TTCTAATTTAATGATGGAAGTGAAAGATTGCCTATGTTATGAATTGGGGGTTATATTCAGCTGGGAGAAACAGAGCCTTCCAAAGCAGAACCCTGAACAAACAAGTAGTTCGGTTTTTCTTAGGTCATGAGCAGTCTGGAGGCTCAGAGCTGTGATCACAGAGCTGTGCTCAAGGATGTCGGGAACCCAGGTCCTTGGCGTTCTCTTGGCTTTCTTTGTCGTAGACCAACAGTCACTCCCACTTCTCTGGCATCTTCTCCATGCTCCAGGCAGATGAAGGGTGAAACAACTGGAAACAGCTGAGTCTGTGCCCCTCCAGCCCCCTGCTCCCATCCCCACATTTTAAGGAGCTTTTCTGGAAACTTCATTCAATGACTTCAGTTCACATAATTTCACTAAAGCTAAGTCACACGCTATTCCATCTGCAAAGGGAGAGGCTTGGAAATATCTGTTTGGCCGGGCATGTTGTTGTCCCCAACAAAATTGGGGGTTATTTCTAAGGAGGAAGTGGGTAGGGTGTTCCAGGCTGACAACTGGTAGCATCTACCAGTCCTATCAGAAGATTCCCCCCTCCTGACTCCTGAAGATGCAGCCTACCCCCCTGCCTGTTCCATTCCAGCCTTTTAAGTGCTGTGCTCAGTTCTTGCCGGGGATTTTTCTTTTCTGTAATGGGTCCTGCTTTCCTTCATGACCTCACTTCTCTCTCTGGAATATCACCCCATCCCGGTGTAGGTAATGGGCACCCCTCTTCTCTGGCTAATGACAGTCACAAGTGCACTCAGGTTGCGTCCCATTGTTGTGTGTGTGTAATACTGAATTCAGTTCTTTGCAGAAGAAGAAGATGCTGCCACGTTGGGAGAAGTGCTGGGTGACTACTAGGCTTCCTTTAAGGTTTTTGCTGTCATGAGATCGGAGGTGCACCGGTGCTGAGTTCATAGTTTGTTCAAGTGTAGCCATTGTTCCGCTGACGCAGCTGAGAAGTGACACATCGCTGGCCTCGGTTGTGCTAGAAACTGTTCTTATTAATTTCTTATGAATTCTCTGGTTTAATCCCTACAGAAGATATTTAAAACTTCCTATACCTTCCCCAAGCTGACTATGGTCTTACCCCCTTCTCAGTCATAGGTGACCTCAAATCCTACTTTACCTACAAAAGATGGCGTCATTTGACTTGAGCTGTGTTCTTTGTACCCCAGAAATCATTGCATTTTCATTCTTCCCTTTGTTTCATTTTGATTTTAAGGAATTCAATCCCTTCTTTGTTCCAACACTGGATTCTTCCCATGGCTCTTGAGCTCATCCCTTTCACCACAGTTGGTGCCTGTTTCCCTTGTCTTTGCAGTCCCTTCATTTCAGCTGGTGCCTTCCTACTCGTCTACAGATCATGGCTACTCTGGTCTAGATAAAGCTTCCCTCCGTTCTTCCGTTCCTGGAGTTTCTGCTCTTTCTCCCCGTCCCTTTTCCAGCAGGCTCCAGCAAGGGTCCATCTCCCCATCTCCTGTGGGATGTCCCTGTCACAAAAGCAAAAGCTTTTGTTCTCCCTGAGCACAGAAGTGTTCACTCTCTTTAGGTTCTAGTACCCGCTCCCCCCCTTCACACTTAGGAGTGGTAAGTGCTCAGGAAACAAACAAAAAAAGGACATCTGAAGAATTACAACCTTTTGCTCCAAATTGGGAAATGATTAATAATTTTTTTTAAAAAAACTGTTTCTTTATTTTTGTATATATATTTTAAATTTTTTGCACCAAGCATGTTTGTTTTTATAATCATAAAAAGAGCATAAACTTAGCAACATGTCCATGTACCTGGAAAAGTGTGTGTGTGAGAGAGAGAGTGAGCGGGAGTCAGGAGAAGTGTCTCTGGCCTTATTCTTTCAAAACTCACCGAATATCATTAGACTTGGTTTCCTCTTCCATGAAACCCATAAAATGGCAGTCAGGCTGCTCGCTCTCTGTGCCTCCCAGGGCTTTTGTGAGAGTTAAACAAATTAATGTATGCTAGAGCAATCCTTCTTTAAATTATCTGTGGTAGGGACCAGTTGTTTCTTTTATTAAAATTATTTTTTTAAACAAATTCACTAAAGCCCATAGTTATTTAGATTTCATTAAGTCTTTACCTAATGTCTTTTATCTGTTCTAGGGCATTACTTTCCTCACTGTGTATTCTTAGCTCCTCTTAGTGTTTCTCAGACTTGCCTTTGTCTTTGACGACCTTGACAGTTTCGAAGAGTCCTGGTCAAGTATTTTGTAGAATGTCCCATTGTTGGAATCTGTCTGATGTTTTTCTCATAAGTCTGGGATTAAAGGTTATAGACACGAAGGCCACAGAGGTAGAGTGCCATCTTCATCACATCGTATTAAGGGTACAAATTATCAATATGATGCTGATGTTGATCTTGATTACCTGGCTGGAGTATTTGTTTCTTTTTTACTTCTCTTTTATATATTGTACAAGTCTAGGACACAGTTCAAGCCACAGGCAGCTCGTCATGTAAGCTTATCAAGACGAGATCACCGGTCACACGCTTGGATGTTTTGGCCACGTCAACTTGCCATAACGTTTCTAGATGCTTCCTTTCAACCTTCCGACTTATCTCAACACAGACTGGGAACAATGTGCAGACTGGCCTGGGTCCGACAACACTTTGAGTGGCATAATGCTAATGCATACGACACAGGAGGTTTCAGTAAATAATTTTAAGTCACACCGGATATGATTCAGACACAAAAGGTAAATTTAGTTGCAATCTTGAACCAATCACAGCGTGGAAAGAGACCCTGGTAAGAATCTTTTCCATCCCCTCCTCCTACAGGTATGGAAGATCTGTCTTAGGGCACATGAGAATTGGGCTGCACTTGGGAATGCAGTTGCAAGCTGATGCAAAGCCTGGGTCTCCGTCCCTGACCAGGGCTCTTCCCACCATCTGACGCTAATCAGAACCATTGCAGGCCCCCCCATGAGGACGTACAGGGAAGGATTTGGAGGGAGAACATGAGGGAGCTTAGAGCTACAGCAAAGCTAAAATTTCCCCTGACTTTCTAACCTCTTGGTATTCCATTAAAACTTAAATGAGCAGCTGAGAAAACCAAAGAGTTTGAGGAGAGACAGAGGTGCTTACCTGGATATAACTGGTGTTCTGATAACTGAAAGTGGTTTATGCTTTCAGAGTAAATAAGTTAGTCTCCCTTTGGCATCATCCCATCCACCCTGTCCCAGTCAGAGAGAATGAAATCCAGGGCTGAGGATGGAAAACAAATTAGTAAGTGGCAAAGTCTTCTTCCTTCTCACCTTCCTGTCCACTTCTACTTCTGTAAAAGAGAAAGAGAGAGAGAGAGAGAGACAGACAGACAGACAGACAGACAGAACGGAGATGCGGGTGAAGGACTAGAGAAACAAAGAGTCAGGGATGTAGGAGGGGTTTGCTCATTTGACTCCTTTTACTCTGGAAATGTATTTAGGATTAAATTAGACATGACGTTTGTAGACTCCCAGTGGAAAAATATTTTCTTATGATACCTGAAGGGGCCCTGGGAAAAGGGATTGTAGGCATCCTTGATGGAGCAGCCCAGCACGCAGGCATGGCCTGGCCAGGCTGTGGCGGGAGGATCGTGTCACATGCTGCATGGGACCTGCAGCGTACTGGCTGACGGGGCTCTGGGGTCACTTGCTTCTTAGCCACTCTGCAGTTGCTTTTCTCTAATTTTGAAGGTTTCAAGTTATGAAAGGAAAGGTGGCCCAAGAAGGTGATGTTTTCTGACTGGGGACCTCCCTTACCTCACAACCCTCCATGGCTGCCCACTACTCCTCACTCTGCCACTCAGTGTGCCCCACGACCTGGGCCCAGTGCCTCCTCCTTGCCTCCACGAACCCTCCCCACCTCCTTCTAACTCCCCCCTTTAGCACATGCTCCTTCTTTATCCTGGAGAAGGATAGGAGAAGGAGGAGTCTTTCTCCTCCCACCCGGAGCAACCATTCACTGTTGAAACTCCATTCATTTGTGAAGCACCAGCTCAAACATTACCTCCTGCGAGAAGTCTGACCCAACTCCTCAGCCTAAATGAACAGTCCCATCCCACCCTTGCTGCCTACTGGGTGAGTCTATAGTCCAGCACTTACAACACTGTTTTCAAGTTTCACCGACATGTAAAATACCTATGGGGCACTGCTGAGTGCCAGGCACAGTGCTAAGGGCTTTAGGCAATTTTCTTACATAATCCTCACCACGCTCTATCAGTGGGACCCACTGTGACCCTCCTGCAGATGGGAAGTAGAGCCTCTGAGAGGCCAAGTGAGCTGCTCAGAGCAAAGTGGTCTGTACAAGAGGGATTTCTACCCAGGCTGTTTTCCTGTTGAGCCCCCTCCCCTCCCCTGGCCAAACTGCCTTACCACATTCCCTGCACTGGCTGCCAAAGAAGCCTGGGACTGTTTGTCCACTAATGTAAACCTGCTTGGGCTCTTTTATGCTATCCTGTGGCAGGAAGGCCTTTGACTGAAGAGGCTGTAGCCAATGCTGCATGCGTAAAGAACAGCCCGGCAGCCAGGGAAATCCACAGTTGAGTGTCAGTGGCTGGCATGTGACTTCCTTGACACTCAGGGCTTTTATGGTTAAAAACAGAAGGCTTTGAGTGCCGGGGAAGACTTTTCCTTAAGGACCAAACCTCACTAACCTCAACTCTGTTCATCACAAGACTTGAAACTTTTGACATGGCTCTTTCACCCCTGGTCTGGGCAGCAGGCTGTGTTAAGTCTACATCACCACTGGCAGCTGACAGCTTCTGCACCACCAGGGGTGTGTTTGGAAGCCACTTGTTGCCTCTCTTTGCTCTCTCTTGCCCAGGGACAGCTCCCAAGTCCCAGACTTTTTGAGTAGTTCAAAGAATGGAAAGGAGTGCCTAGAAAAGAAATTCAAATAAATGCAAGGAAAAAAAAAAAAAAGACACGGATATGTGTGCGTGCGTGTGTGTGTGTGTGTGTGTGTGTGTGTGTGTGTGAGAGAGAGAGAGAGAGAGAGAGAATATGTGTTTATCCCATCAGCTTTTACTGAATCTCTTTGTGCAGAGTTTCTTGGCAAAGAAGTGGAGGTCTTCGAGGCAAGGAATCATGGCGTCTTGGGGCCAGAAGACCTTCGCCATCAGGTTCTTACCTCTGAAAGGTATTTCTTGGTAATTCTGAAGCATTTCTTTTGCCTTGTGATGTTACCAAGCTTTCTCCTCCCAAAAATCGCACTGGGATTTTAAGTAGATTTACGTTACATTCATAATTTAATTTGGAGAACAGGGCTTTTGTCAACGCTATGTCTTCCCACGTAGGAACATTGCGTGCTTTTCCATTTATTCACGTCCCTCAGTCCTATTAAATGTTGTCTTCATGCATGCCTTGTATATTTCTTTAACCATTTTTCTCAACGTTTTATATCATGGTGGCTGTGGCTGGGATTTACTGTTGTTGAATTTAGGCATGTACACCCCACCTGCTTTTAAAAAGGGAATATCCTGACATTAGGAGAGTGGACTAAATTCCAGCTACAGAGTTCTAGTCTGCGCCCCTTCATGGCCATGTGCCTGTAGGCAAGGAGCCTGGTGCATTCTAGAAATTGGGAATCATGAGCATGATGGGTGGGTAGAGGGGTCCTTCATCCTCAAAGTCAAGGTAGGTCTTTGTCAGTTACTTCCCAGAATTCAGTGTCTTCAGCTGTCATTTATTTATCATTGCTCACACATCTGCAGCTTGGCTGTGGCTCGCCTAGTCCGAGCATGGCCGGGGTCTTTTGCTTCAAGTTGTGGCTGCCGGGGTTGTGATGGGCTTCCTCTGCTTTCCATTGTAGTTCTGTGCAAAATGGTACAGTGGTCAGGTGGAACTTAAGGTTCCTTAAGTTCTGGACATAGAATTGGAACGCTGTCATTTCTGCACGTCACATGGCTGAACTCAGAGTCAGGGGCCAGTGTGGTGGCTTTGCTAAGCTGGAACCGTGTTTCCAAGAGTGTCCTTCTGAGTATGAGTGTGGAGTAGGGTTGGCCACAAGAGAATATGCACAAGATGTGGAAGATGGAAGTGAAGCGATGGGCATGTCTACGGCTGTCGCAGATCACTGCGGAGGACCCGCTGGCTCACCTGGTTGGTGTGGGGCAGCAGCCGGCTCACGGCTCCTTGAAGTCCCACCAGATCTCCTTCTTCAGGTTCTCCATATCACGAGAGAGGGGGCAGCTCCGTGGAGAATTGCGCCAGCTTTTCTGCAGTTCTATGTGACCGTTAGAGGCTTGGGGGCAGTTAGACTCACGTGGGAGCCGGTGTGTCCTGTGGGCTGCGGTTGGCCACTACTCCTGCCTGCCTCACTTTCCTTCCTGTGAGGCAGGCAGGAAGGAAAGGCCCAGCACCCCCAGGCCCAGCACCAATGCAGGACAGCGCCCTCAAATGCACTCCCGACCCGATTCCCAAGGTCACATAAGGTCCAAGCCCTGTGAGAAATCCAGACTAGCCCTCATCACAGTTGTGCTGTGCTGATCGAACCCTTGCTGGTGCATGCAGGAACATGCACACTGCCACAGCAAGGCCAGAGCAAGGGAGGGGCGAGCACTCAGGACCAGCAATTCACTCTACCAAGCTCATGATCTCCTCCTTATAAAGACAGGACAGTACGTACAAACCTTCTCCGAATATGTTTTTCTGAAGGTTGAGGCAAATAGGGCTCCAATTCACATTCAGAACACAATGACTTTGGCAATCTGTAGCTCCTATCTTGGTTAACTACAGATCACCTAAACTACCCATTTTAAATGATCTGAGTGACCTCTCAAGAGAAGTCACCAGTACCGTCCTTCATTATAAAGGGATTTTTAAAAAGTAAGGCTCTCTTTTCAATCAAAGCATTCTAACAAATGGTCCTCCGACAAAATTATGTATAATAATTAAATTGCTAGGGTCTAAATCCTGACCCACTTACTTCAAGGAATATTTGATAGAGTCATAGGGTAGAATAATTAAACAACCCCAGTCTCTTTAGAGTTTTTTTTTTTTTATAACAGGATTTGATCTCTAGTATAAATAATTTCTTCTTTCATTTGCCCACCACCATCCTGGATTTCCCATTTCTGACAGGTCCAAGCTGTGAGCTTAAGTAACACTTTAAATTTGAATTTCCTAAGAAGCCTTTTGTGCCTTTATTTTTTCTTAAAACAATTTTGGCTTGCTTGGCCTGGGACAGTGGCTTTGGGGCTTTGGGAGAGATAAGACATTTCAATGTTCTCTTGACAGATGAACTAAAGAAAACCCCTTGTACACACGTCATCTGATTGGCCTCATGTCATTTTGATCACTCCGTCTGACAGTTCCGATCTGGTTTTTCTTTCAAAAAAGGGTATCCATTTCAAGGTTTAGAGTTCTTAGGATTTAGAATCTTTGATTAAAAAAAGTGAAATTTAATCTTGAATCAATGGCAGGGAACGTGAGCAAGGTTAGTAGGCTTCTCTTCCATAGAAGATCCTTGTGACCAGTATTTATTATGGTAATGCTTTGTTATTATAAACCTCCCATGAATAATATTTTGGGGAACTGCCGCACAACAAGGCGTACATTTATAACCCTTGGTTTAGGGGGCGGGTGATATCAACGAGCTGAGAAGCACAATTATCTCATGGTTATGCATGCCTACGGAGTGTGTTAATACTTTTGTTTTTTACAACATGAAGAATATTTTCATTGTAGGTGAAGCATCAGACACATTTTTATTCAAAGGAAGAGAAACAAAGCGAAGGTTGTGTCTGCTGTGTGTTCTCAACAGTACCCTGGTGGCCCTGACCCTCTGAGTTGGGGACTAATTTATCACTGTGCGTCTCACGGGCGCCAGGGCATTATGCTTTCCTGTCTGTGTCATGGTCTTCTGATAGCCAACGCGCAAAAGGAGTCCTTATTTGGAAATAGGGATTGGTCGGTGTGAACAGGAGGGTTTGATGGCACGCCTGCAATAGGTATTGTTTTAGGTGGATTTAGTCAAAAATTTCAGTACAGCTTGTTGTGTGTTTGGTATCCTAGAAAGCAAGTCACTATGCAGCTGGCCTTTATGTACTTTAGAGGAATTAAGGCCATGTAGACATGGCTCTCAGGTAAATATGAGGCAATACTGGGGAAAGAAAGTGAAATGAGTGATGCTTAAGTACTTAATATATGCCAGGTGGTTTACTTAAGGTATCTCTTTGAATCTTCACAGTGACCAAACAGGTTGACATTACTGGCCATATGTTTCAGAGATGAGGAAATGCAGGTTGAGAGAATTTAAAAGAGCTGTCCTCATCGCTAGAATGTGGTGAGGAGATATTCAAACTGAGGTCTGCTTGGTTCTTTTTTTTCCCCCCTTTTAGGTCTGCTTGGTTGTGTAGCTTCCACAAACTTCCACTGAACCAGCATTTCCCAAAGTGTACTTAGAAGGGAAGTACTGAGGATGGAATGTGGAATAGGGACGCAGGGAGGGATGGGACAGCATCAAGTGTAGTTGGAAATGTTAGATTAAAGACACATGTATTTTTATTTATTGCAGGACTTCTCAGAGCTTTCAATATACCACTATGTGGTATTTCCCAAATCCGTTTAATCTGCAAATTCCTTTAATTTTTCTAAAAGGGAATAACAATAGTGGGTCCCTTACAAAGCCATTTGCCCCTGAATGCTGTTCAGTGGAGCTTTGGGTGGTGCTAGTGTTCTAGGGAGAACCTTCATTCCTGCCGCTGCTAGACTGATGTTCTCCCACATCTGCTCCAAACCCCCTCAGCAGATATGCCTGATTTTTTTTTTCATCATATTATGGAGGTACAAATATTGTTAGGGTTACAAATATTGCCCCTGTCCCCCCTCCCTCCCCCCAATGTGTCCAATCCCCCAGTGGTGTGCATCACACACGTTATGGAAGCATACACCCCTTTCCTCCATTTGAATCCAGAAGGAGGCTTTCTTTCTTCTCTTTTTTCCCCCTGCCATTTCAGCATGGTTGTGTGACCATTTTGCTCTGGGAAGAGAGAGAGCGAACGAACCTGAATCTGTATCCAAGGCAGGTGAGCATGTGAATCTACTTCTTTGCTTGTATTTTCATTTTGAGTGTGAGCTCTCTGGCCACTCGTGAGTGGATAGCATGCCCCCTCTGTCTTCTGTCCCCAGCTGGTGTGGGAGGCAGGTACACACGGGGGCAATGATGCTACAATATGACATCATTGGCATTGGAGAGATGCATGTCAGAATATAGTGAGCCCACAGATGGATGAGTGACTATATTGCAGAGGGGAGGTAGGGGCAGGAGAAGTAGGGGATACTTGGATCTTAAAAATGGGGTAGGATTTGTCACATGTATAAGAGAAAAAGGGCATTTCACGTCAAGGGAATGGCATAAGCAAAGGTCTGGAAGGTGAGGCAGCATGATCTAAGGAAACAACAGCAGTTCCAAGGGCAGCTTCGACATAAAGTAGGGGGTGAGGACTGGTGAGATCCGAGGGAGCCGAGATGGGTGGAGGCCAGGCCAGTTATGGAAGACCCCTGTGTGTTCTTTGAGAGATGAGATTCATCCTGTAGTGAATGGATGTCATGGCAGGGTTTCAAAGAAACAGATATTGTGGGTCAGACCTGGGGTTTGACAAGTTTACTCTCAACAAGGCACAAGCCCCTCGCTAAGCAAAGCCCTAGACAAGGGCATGAAGCAGTGAAGGGGAGACAGGCAGTGCAAACAGCAAGGGAGGGAAGAAACAGATTTGCTCCATGTTTTGAAGGACAAACGGTGATTGCAGATTGATTGGATTTGAGGAATGGAGAAAAGGGAGAACAGTTACTTCAGCTAGAGCATGGATTGGGCATGGAGGGTGTGTTCATCCATTTTGACCTTTTACATCAAAGGGTGTGAGATAATTCCCAATGCGAAGCCCCTTTGATGATATTCTTATATTCTTGTTCATTTGCTTCCTGCTGTAGCCTGGAGAAAATTGCCAGGCCAGCTGGCAAGAGGTCTGAAGTTGGACCCGCATGCTCCACTTGGGATGCAGAAAAGCCACAAGGTATGATGTAGGACCTGGTCCCAGTTTCTACGTGTGCTGTGTCCTGGCTGTGCTATCTTGGACTAGCTCTGCAGGTTTTAATGTTCTCATCTACAGAATTGGAGCTAGATTCTTCTTTGTGGCACATGTGTGAGGGCGATCTGCTTTCAGAATTCTGTCTCTGTGTTGGCCAGGATTGATGCAACTGAACTGGCCGGCTGGGCAGGTGGCCCCTTCCTTCCTCACCTGAAGCTTTGTACCTCGTCAAAGGAAGCAGGGAACGAAGGACCATCCTCCCGAGTTGGGTGTGTGGGAAAGTGTGCTTTTCTACTAGTCCTTCCAAACGATCCCTCAAGGTCCAAGGGGAAGCTCGGGGGTGTTGGTGAGGGTTCAATGACATCATGGATATAAAACACTTTGTAAACTCTAAGGGTCTCTTCCATTTGGTTGTTATTATCCTGGATATGCATTCTGTTCTATTCAGTCATAAAACTCATCTGGAGAGAATGCCCTAGTAGTTTTTCCTTTCTCTAAAATGAGGTCTGATCCCTTTGCCTTATACTGGTGCCCACGGTCGTGGCCATGGTGGTTTGCTGGCTGCCGGATGCTGGTAGGTTACACCGACTCCTGCCACCTGATGCCGTATCAGACGAAGGGAGCACCGGGGCCGCTAGGGGTGCTGAGGATGGGGGCCTGGGGCCAGGAGGACCTTCTATGCCTCCCTCCCCATCTGGGACCACAGAGGTCCTGCGTTAGTTTACCTTTTTTTCTTTTCTTTTCTTTCTTTCTTTTTTTTTGAGTCAGAGTCTCACTCTGTTGCCCAGACTAGAGTGCCGTGGCGTTAATCTAACTCATAGCAACATCAAACGCCTGGGCTCAGCCGATCCCCGTAGCTGGGACCACAGGCATGCGCCACCAAGCCCGGCTAATTTTTTGTATATGTATTTTTAGTTGGTCAGTTAATTTCTTGCAATTTTTAGCAGAGACTGGGTCTCGCTCTTGCTCAGGCTGGTTGTGGACTCCTGACCTTGAGCGATCCTCCCACCTCGGCCTCCCAGAGTGCTAGGATTATAGGCGTGAGCCACCGAGAGACAACAAACATTGATAATCTTACAGTGTCCGTAAGGTGTGGTTTAGCGGCATGCCTCAGGACCTCTGACTCGGGGGCTTTCACAAGGTTGTCCTGAAGGTGTCTCCTCCAAATGCTGAGGGAACTTCACCCTCAAGCTCCCTGAAGGCCCCGACCTTGGGCTCTGTCCTTGGTCCGCTTCATCCAGTTTTAGGAAGAATCCAGCAGAGTCGGTTTAGCCAGAATCCCCCCATCCTCATGTTTCCTCTTAGAAATTTTCTCCCGGCCGACTCCTTGGCCATAAATCCCCACTTGTCCTGGTTGTTCTCGGAATGGACCTCCAGTCTGCCCTGGGCTCTCTCTTCCCCGGTTGAAATGGTTCCTGAGTAAAATTTGCCTTCTCCGGTTTACCTTCTGTTTGGCTCTGGTTTTCCTGTGACAGTAACTTCATCTGGGAAATAGCGTCTCATCACTTTTGCCATTTTCTATTGGCCAGAGCAAGTCCCTGGGTCCAGTCCACACTCACAGGGAGGGGACTGAACAGGGGTGTGACAGCAGGAGGCAGGGAGCTTTCGGGGCCGTCTGAGAGGCTGAGTACCACAGGTCCCATAAGTAGTGGTCACAAATCCCCTTCTCAGAGGCCATCTCAGTCTCCAAGCCATTACTGGACCTCTAGTGGTCCCTTTACCAACCCAACCCAAGTTGGGTAGATGGGCCAGGCTTTGATTTCAGTAATCTTCCCACAAGCTTTCCAGGACCCAGAGCCTGTGGCCTTGTGGTGTCCACTATCCAATCCACACTTGGCTCTGGGCTCCTGCCACGTGACTCTCCTCTGTGGACCAGAGTTCCTGGCTTCTGCTTGTCTGGGAGAGACATTTGGGTTTCCTGAGCTTGGGTGACTGTTGGTTCACAATCAATCCAGACTTTCTTGATAACAAAGGACCCTTTGCCCCCAAACAGAAATAAATAACAGCTTGTGGCAGATGTTCTCTCTCCCTCCTTGGTTCCATCATCCCAAATTTGCATCCACCATCTCCTAGGAGAGCTTGCAGGCTGAACCACACAGAGGCTTATGATCCCCTCGGTAAAATTCCTAAATAAATCTTTAATGCCTCAAGAACCTGAGGTGACCTGTTGTTTTCATGACATATAAACAATCCTCTCTGACAAAGTTGAACATTTCCCTTTTGGGCTTGCTAAATTGTGGAAACTAAATATGAAAGAGCTTTTAAGATGCCTCCTAATCCCGGGGTGTGCGCAATTGCCCTTTTGTTTGCCGTAATGTAATAGGATCATTATCTAGGTGCCCCATTTGGAGGAAGCCTTGAACACATATTAACCAGTTGACTTTGTTAATAGTAATTTAGGAAAACCTTTCAGGCTCCAAAACCAGCTCTTTAAAGCCAAGTGTAAAGTGGTCTCTCCTTGTTTTCTGTCTTGACTTTCATTACAGATTTGCGTAAACATAGCTGAATGGTGACTGTGTTGCTTTTTGGTGCCAGCCAATTATGGAAATTGGTGTTTGTTGGCAGAGGGTGTTTTTGATCCGCAGAGCCTGTGAAAGGTGGTGTCTTTGGGTGTTGGTTGACCTTAACTTGCAAAAGGGGAGAGCTTCCCTCTCTCTCTCATAGTCCAATAACAGAGGCTACAGTGCTACCGGAAATGGGGGAAGTGCTTACAGGGGTCCTCAAACTTTTTAAACAGGGGGCCAGTTCACTGTCCCTCAGACCATTGGAGGGCCATTGGAGAGTGCGGCGCACATCCCTGTGGGCCCAGGACTAGTTGGCTGCTAAGCAGGACAGGCAGCAGCGGCAAAAATACCTGGTGGGCCGGATAAATGTCCTTGGCGGGCCGCATGTGCCCTCCCCCTCCTGGGCTGTAGTTTGAGGACAACTGGTTAGAATAATGAGTTGGTCTCCACCCCAGTTGTGACGGTCTCACTCCCCAGACCTCCCACAACTGCCCAATCTGAGGTTTTCTGACTCTCTTCTCGCTGACCCACTGCCCGCCTGCATCTGCCCAGTGATAGCAGTGGAGGCCACGACCCGCCCACCGCCCTCCTGGTTTCACTCAGCCAACCCACCCTCTTCGCCTTTGGAAGGCATGATGGATGAGTTTGAAACAAAACCGTCTCGTTCCCAAACTGAAAGGTTCCTTTTTACATTTGGGAACAACTCGAAACCACTGGAGAAAATCATGTGCCAATTATGTATAAACTCCTTTACCACAAGGTATAAAGGAAGCCATAATTCGCGGGGCTTATGTTTGATTGAATTCATCTGTTTCCATTTTGTAAATAGAGAGGAGGGAGAATCCGTGGTGGTGGACAGTTGATATAAGGCAGCTTCTATTCCCGGGCAAAGCAAGGGGTGGCCCTGTCGCTTCACTCCCTGGGAACAGGCTTCGTAGGTGCAAAGAGTCTCGAGGAACTTCTATGCTGGAAGGGAGGTCTGTCTTGTACACGGCAGTGCCAGACTCTTCCGGAGCCTTAGGAAGAGAAGCGACCGTATTTTGTCACTTCTCTTCCAGCCAAGAACAACAACCTTCGACTGGGGAAATACCCCTCCCCCCTCCCCAGCCTAGGATGAGATTTACACTGATGGGTCTGTGTTTGCCAGCAGCTGACAAGTCAGACTTTACCCTTAACATCGGCTAAGTGTGTTGGTACTAATTAGGTGAAAAATGAGATGCATTGTTAAAACTGGCTTTCCTTTCCTGCTTGGCAGCTTGACATTAAAGGATATTGAAACCTCAAATTGCCTTGCAGAAACGTGCCCGAGGGCCGCTGTCTATTATGGGGGCAGGGAGGACCCGGGAAGGGAAAGAATAAGGTCCCTTTACCGTCATTCCCATCTGTCACTGACGAAAGCCTGGCTCGTTAATGGGCGTAGGGGATTAGCTGATATCCCTCTCCAAGAGTGTGTTGCTGGTGACCAGTGATGCTCCAATGCTTTGGTTGGAAGCCAGACAAACTCGGGGTTATAATCTCAGCTTTTCCAATTAACTGACGACTTTTGGCCCCTTCTGGAGGCTCAGCCTCCTCACCTGTGAAATGGGGATGGCTGCTACACTGGGCTGGCATGGGATGAACAGTGTTTGAGAATCACGTAGCATTGTGACATAATAAAAGTGAGTCACTGGCCCTTTCCTTTCTATTCTGGGCATCTCGTTTCCTGAGAAGGCCTCCACGTTTCCTGCATCCTCAATTTCAAACTTTAGATGATGGACTAAGAGGATTCCTTGCCATGTAGCAGGGAATGGTCACACTCAGAGGCTGCAAATAAGCCTTTTTTATGAATAGATCTTTCTACGTTCTCCTGAGGCTATTTTGGGCCACTTGCCTCTATTTTGGCAACTGTCATAACTGGCCTCTTTTTTTTTATTTTAGCGTATTATGGGGGTAAAAGTGTTAAGGTTACATATATTGCCCATGTCCCCCCTCCCCCCTTAGGTCAGATCCTCAAGCGTGACCACCCCCCAAACGTTGCACATCTCACTCATTGTGTTTGTATATACCCATCCCCTCCTCCCCCCTCCCACCCTCCCAACACCCGATAAATGTTGTTCCTATATGTCCACTGAGATGTTGATCCCTTAATACAAATTTGCTTGTGAGTACATGTGGTGTTTGGTTTTCCATTCTTGAGATAGTTCACTTAGTAGAATGGGTTCCAGCTCTAGCCAGGAATATACAAGAGGTGATAATCACCATTGTTTCTTAAAGCTGAATAGTACTCCATGGTATAACTGGCCTCTTGATCACTGCCTTTTCATTCACCTTAAACCATTTTATCTTGTCAATTTTTTAAATACAAAAACAGTTTTCCCCAGGTGAAAATGCATCACCATGGGATAGTGGCTGTTGTTTTTATGTCAATTCTTGTATGTCCAGGGACTGGGGACTGAGGCTTCTGTTTTATGCGTGATACAGACTCTTGTTTCTTCCTTGCCTGCTCCTCTTTTCTAGTTCATTCTGAATTCAATTCTGGGATATTGAATGATAGCTATGTTGTTTATGTGGGTGATCTAATTTAATTTTCTCACCTACTTTATTATTATTCTTGTTTCTCTGAGAAGGAGGGAGGGCACAGAATTATTAAGCAATTTTTTTTCTGAGATTATCCAGCTAATAAATGGTGCAGGTGGGATTCGAACCCAAGCAGTCTGACCCAGAGCATTAAGACCTGTGCCTCCACCTACCAGGTGTTCCTTCACCCCATGAGGAGAGATTGCACAAACGAGGGCCGAATTGTGAAGCATGAATCAGACAGATCCGATGACTTACTTGTGAATGGTGACAACAGAACAGGAATGGAACGTACAGTTCAGACACAACTGGGGGACCCGCTGCAGGGTTTAATCCACACTCACTCTCACTTCCTCCTTGTGGTCAGTGAGTGAACTCTACTCTCGGAAGGAATCAACTCCCAATTTCTCCAATATAAATTTTACTTTATTTTAAATGAAAAGAACAAACTGAAACCCACCATAGCTTCTCAGGGCCAGTTACTCCTGACGTCCTAAAATAAACATGGTTACAAACTGCCTGCCTCTCCATGGTGAAAATTGTATTCAGTAGTTATCAAGATTTGTGCTCAACCGATCTTTCCTCCTGCTTCTCTGGAGTCTTATAATTGTGTTTTTGTTCCTGATTTATGCCATGACCACACATCTGACATATTTTTCCTGTTATTTGTGTTGGGCACCAGAATCTCTCAGGCTTTCCTTAGGCTTGAGACAGAATGGCTCTGTTTTGGTTTTAGGATTTAGGCAGTCAGACCTTCCTGGGTTTTCTTGGTGAATTCAATGCAATTTTTCTCCCGAGGCAACCCCTTGGATTTTCCTTCCATGCAGCCCTGCGCCTCTGCCCGCGTTGTGAGCAATAGTCCTTACTCGGTGGGGCAGACCCGGGCTTTTTGGAGGCTCAATCCTATCAGCGTTTCCAGGGTAATTTGTCTCTGTGGGGTGGTTAATGAAGGGGTCTCGGAGACTGAACAGCACAGTAATTTGGTCTTTTCCAGACAAGGATGATCTTATCAGGGGTTGACTATCCATGCTTCGGAGAGCGAGACTGGGGCTCTCACAATATTTGCTTTTGAAAGGCTGGAAGTCAGCAAGCCCCAGCCCTCCGGTTCCCTTCTCTGCCGCTGACCTAATCTTACCCTGATGCAAGCAATTTTAATTCATCGAGATTCTGCCTAATGATGCTGGTGATTTACATCGTTGTCATTCCTGAGCGTTATTATGCTTTCAAAGAAAGGGATCAGGCCTGTGGAGACATTTTCCTCTAAATGCTTCCTTTGAAGGACCCTGCTCACCACGTAAGGGAGAGAAATGAAACAAAAGAGGGTCTTCTGTAAGACGGCAGGGTCTCTCCTAAGAACTCTGGGAAGAATGGTGTCTATTGTACTTGTGTGGCGTTTGGGTATCTTTCTGCATCTCTTGTACCCAACCCTCAGAGCAATGACGGGGTCTGTGGGAGTTTTTAGGGTACCCTCTGGATCAGGGTTGGCACGGTCTGGTACTGTTCTCCAAAGCAGGGACCCCCTGACCCCACAGAAGGGGGGTTCCTATTACCCAGAGATGGAGCAGGCACACCCCAAAGCAATTCCATCCAGAAAGGTTACTGTGAAGGGAAATTCGACGACCATTGTGGTTATTTGAAGACTTAAAGGAAAATGAGAACAAGAATGGGGAGACATAGATTCTGACTATTGATTGAAAGCAGTCCCTAAAATGCTGACAGCTGCTGAAGGAGGGAGAAGGTTTGGTGTGGCCAGGTGGTTAGGAAACATCACAAGTGGATGGTATAATCCAACACCGATTGTGCATCTACTATACACCAGTTCCTGCCAGGGGCTGGAGTCCACAAGCAATAGTCAGAATTCAAATTTTGCAATAGTGCCCTAACTGGTCTTTTTGCTTCTACTCGCCACCCCCAATCTCAAACAATCTGTTATCAACGCAATAGCCAGAGTGATCCCATGAAGATGTACTTTCAGATCATACTGCACCTCTGCCTACAACCCTCCAAAGGCTCTCACATCTCTCAGTGAAGGTCTTTACAGAGGTCCACAGGCTGCACGAGATCACTCCCCTGACACTCCACCCCCCTCCCCAGTACCTCCAAATTCTCATTTGGCAACTGAGACCCAGATCAAATGTCATCTCTTTCTGGAAGAGCTATATACTCGCTAGCCATTCGTGTCTCAATTTTAGCACTTACTATACTATCATCTAATTTGTCTTTTACCCTTTTGGGCTCCTCACTGGTGTCTGAGGTTCTTGCAAAAGGAACTGGGTTTTACTTATCTTGGAATCATCCCCAGGATGCAGTGAGTCATTATTCAATGAATGAACGAGAAAATGAGTGTGCGAGTGACTGAGTACCTCCTCTCCATGGGTGCGCTTATGGCTCCGGTTGTGTCACATGGAAACCACCAGACAGGATCCACAGACCGGGCCCTGCCAACGGTTCTGTTGTACCTCGTGGGCCAGCGATGCCCAGGAGCTGCATCTGGTAGCTAAAGGGCTTCATGTCCCTGTCCCAGGAGAGACCTAGGGTCCAACCACAGTTCTATTCCTGCTTGCTTCCTCAGCCCCCAGGGCTGGGACCCCAGAGAGAATGAGCAGGACAAGGACAACACTTTTGCAGTCAGTGCTGGGTCCTGCCCGGCCCTGCTCTGGGACAGCCCCTCCCACCACTCTCTTTGCAGCTTGGCCATCCCGACCCCTGTGCAGCAGTGCTGGTGTAAATCTTGTTTTTCCAGGCACTCCAGTGTGGCGGGACAGGGAAGGAAAATCCATCATTGGGGTGCACATGTCATCTTTGCCTTTTGTAGAAGAGAAAACGCAAAGGCTGGGCAGCTCCAGCTTTGCACTTGGGCTGCCGTAACCTGCTCCAAGCAGAAAACTCTGCAGGAGGCTCTCAGGGCCCTCCCTCCCCCTCTTCCTCACCTCTCTCCCTGCAGGCACTGATGGCACCTACCCTGGGCCAGGTCTTTCTCGGGGGCAGGCACTCGGTGGGTTCCCGGCACCAAAGGAGTTTGGAAAAATTACAGGGGGAAAAGCCATTTGCTCATGGCACACTGCCCAGGCGGGTTAATCCGATCCCTCAGAAAGGCTCTTCCTGTACAACTTGTAATTAATCCAGAGAGCTCACGGCCCCAGGAGGTTATAAGGCCAAATTACTCAGTATGTTTCAAAAAGGGAGTTGTTGTCTGTGTCTAAGAGTAGCATCATTCCTTAGACAAGCTGGACGGAAGCCCACGAGGGCTGTCAGTGGGTTTATTTGGGGCAGAGAGGAAATGCAACAGCCTAGAGTCGAATAAAGGTAGCGAAAATACTAATCATCACAGTAGTTAACTTTTAGTGAGTGACTGTTATGTGCCTGACCTCTCATGCAAAGCACATTATTTGCATCTGCTTGTGCCATTCTCATAAGCCATGGATCCTGGCGGCATCGCCACTGGACAGAGGAGGGGAAACGAGCCCAGAAACATAAAGTAGGGTGTGCCAAGCTAAAGTTTAAAGTGAGGCATAGGGTCTCTAGATCAGCCCTTAATCACTGGGCCTCAGTTCTGATGCTACCACAGGTCAAATGGTCTTGGCCGGGCTGCACACGGCTTCTCTCTGACTTAGTGCCATGTCTTAGATAGAGTTATGGATTTAGAAACTACATCAGTCATTAGCAGCGTGACCCTATAGGGAGTCATTTACTCTTTAAGTGTCCTCATCTGATAAAGTAGGCATCGTAATACCTCTCTTGCCTATTTCGGGTGGTTAAATGTAAGAGTATGTGGAAATGCGCTACACACATGGAAGTGCTATCCAACTGGTAGGCTCTGTTATGAAATTATAATCATCAATGAATGAGAGCAAGAGATCCACACTGTCCAGGATCTTTCTGCAGGGATGGAATACTATTAATCTGTGCTGTCTAGCATGGTAGCACTGGCCACATGTGGCTATTAAAGCGCTTGAAATGTGATAAGCGGGGTTAAGGAACTATATTTTAAATTTTACTTCATTAACTTAAATTTAAACAGCCACATGTGCTAATGGCTACTATAGCGGACAGCACAGGAGATGGTTTCAGCTGGAGGGAATCTCGAAAACCACTTAGTCCAGCCTCTTGATTTCACAGATGAGAAATCTGAGGTTCTCTGTAGGGCAGAAACTTGCCTAAGGTCATAGAGTAAGTTAGCAGAAAGCAGGTCTAGAACTAAGTCTTCTAAAACCCTGACAGTTTCTACTTTAAAAATTCTGGATACCCCTGATTTCAACCAGGAGATTAGGAAAGAGGATTGAGCACCATCAGCCTAAAGCCCATTGATGTAAGCCCCTAGGCCAGGGGTGGTGGCATGCATCAGTCCTCCCAGCTACTTGGGAGCCCAGGGCAAGAGGACTACTGGAGCCCAGGAGTTCGAGTCCAGAAAGGGCAACACAGTAAGACCCTATCTCTAAAATAATAACAATAATGATGATAATAGTAATACTAATAATAAAAAGAAGGAAGGAGCTAGTGAAATACCAGGATAATCCCGGTTTTGAGAGCTCCCTGAAGACTAAAGACAGTCATGCCTCCACCCATTTGTAGGAAGCAGCGTGTGACCATCTCTACCGTAGTCTTGCTCAGGGCTTCCTTGAACAACTCAGGGTCTTCTTCCTAACGGTCAACACGAAGGAAACCCTGTTTTCACATGCAACCCTGGCTGACAGTGATGGGGACATCTCTGGATAGGTCCTCCTCTCCGAGGAAGGCCTTGCCGGTGTGGGGGGCTCGGAACTGAGGGGCCTGTAACGGTATATCTGTGCAAAGAAAGAAAAGGCCTGTGGTGAGGCTGCAACCTCGGTGCTAAATCACAATGTATAATTGGGTCTGATTTTTTCCATATGTATCAACAGAAACAGCCTTGCTTTCATGGGAGATGAAAGCGACTCCTTTCTTTGGTCGTATTTCCCTTTTGTGTGTAGTTCCCAGGTCTCCACTGGGTTCATCATTCTCTCTTTAAAACAAAGCAAAAAAAAAAAAAAATCATAAATTAGGGATATGGAAGGACTTATAGGGAAAATCTCTTTCTTTATGTTTTCCATGGCAGAGAGATATGCTGTTTTGATGTTTTCTTCCTTTTCTCAACAAAAATTAATTTGTCAGGGTTTTGGTGAAATCATACTGGGAATAATAGGGGAAGCAAATAAATGCTTAATAGCAGCATATCGATGTATATGTGTGAACTCTTCTTCTTAAAGGGCACCCATTCGTTCATTCAACACTCCTTCCGTATTCGTCTGCTTGGGCTGCCGTAACAAAGTACTGCAGCCTGGGAGGCTTGAACAAGATCAAGGTGTCAGTAGGTTTAGTTCCTCCTGAGGCCTCTCTCCTTGGCTTGCAGGTGGCCACCTTCTTGCTGTGTCTCCACCTGACTTTTCCTGTGTGTAGGCACAGACCTGGTGTTTCTTCTTCTTATGAAGACATCAATCAGGTTGGATTAGGACTGCACGCTGATGACTTCATTTAATCTTAATTACCTCTATAAAGGTCCTGTCTCCAACTACTGTCACACTGGGGGTTAGGGCTCCAACACATGAATTTTGAGGGGGCCACAATTTAGTCCTTAACAGTTTTATCGAGCACTTTTCATGTGCTGGGCACTGTAGGTAAAAAAAAAAAAAAAAAAATCACATAGTAACCTGGGCTTGGGAAGCTGGGAGTCTTATAGACATGTAAGAAAATGTTAGACAACATGATATGCAATCTATGTACACAAGGGCATGAAGGGAGAGGATCTACTTTATTTTGCGGAATATGGGAAGAAGAATTAGGATAAGGCTCCAAAGACAAAGAGCTAAATGGGTTAAGCTTTGAAGGAAAGATTAGCTTAAGCAGGATGGTAGGAAAAAGAGTAAAAAGGAGATTGTCCTTGTTATCTAGATGAAATAAGCCAAGTCTCTCCCGGAGTTCTGAAAGTTTCTATTTAAAAATACTCTCCACAACTTCAAAGGCAAAACCTTCCTCAGGAAAATTAGAGGCAATTTCTTTCCTTAAGCCATTGTTTCCTTAAAAAAAATTATATTGATTGGCATGGTCTTGGTTACAACCATCAAAAACCATGACACAAGCTTGTTTGAACAATAGGAGCATGGGCTGTTTTGCCTGAGCAGAAGATCAGTGGTGGGCTGGGTTATGGACAGTCTGATCACTAACTGCTGATGGTTCAAGGACTCAGGCTTCCTCTACCTCTCCATTTGCCTTCCTTACCACTGGCCTCAGCTGAAGGCTGGTTCCTCTCCTGGTTATAGTAGCTGCCGGTGAAAATCAGGCCTGTATGCTTACTTATTCACACCCTGCAGGAGAGAAAGAGAACACTCCTCTCCCAATCAGTGGTGTGCTGGACTTGGCTTAGACTTACTGGCTCATGAAATCCGATTGTCAAATTTTCAGAAATTTTGCAAGCTAGTTGTTAAACACAGCTGTTATTAAAATTTAAATTATATAACTTACTGTGAAATGAACTGCATTTAAAACAGAGATGATAACTACTCAAGTCTCATCACTTGCTAATTCCTTGCGTTTGACATGACTTATGTGTATTATATTTATAGGATGGTGATACTATAAAACGGTATACTGTATTCTCTCCCCAGCTCCACATTCCTTGATAATCACATTGATGGCTTGAAATCGGCCATAATGGGAGGATTTACACCATAGAAATGGGCAACCACTACAAATCAGGTCTTGATTTATTTATTTTTGGTCATTTAAGAAAGTGATGGAGAAATGTAAATAATGCAGATTAAACTTTAAAAAGTGTTGCTCTAAACTGTTACATTGTGAATAGTACAAAACTTTAAGGAAGCATTCTTCCAGTGTTACCTGATTCAGCAAATTCACTCACGTCATTGACAAACAAGTGAAGTTCTGACATATGTTTTCATTGTTTTACTTGTTAACATAAACAAAAGAGGCAAACATTTATTTGTGTCAGTGTTGCACTCATTTATCAGTTGCAGTCATAGGTTGGCTATAGATGTAGGAATGGCACAGTATTCTGTACAACTGGCTGTGTGGAATATACAAGAAAGAGCACGGTATGCTTTATTTTCTTTATACACTGGAATCTATACGTCTATTATGTCAGTAAAAATTTATAATAAACATATGCATGTATATACATATATATGAACATAATTATTTCCTGGACAGCCTTTCACTAAGTATTTATTAAGCACCACTCCCTTAATCTTTTAGTTTGACTGGACCAACATAGTTTATATACCTACCTTTAAACCTATAATGCCATGCATTAATTACTCTTTGTGGCTGGCAATGGGTGGTTTCCTGAACTAAATGTAGAGGGTTTGTTAGGAATAAGGAAGTAGGAAATTAATTTTAGGTAGGCAATCAAAGGTGCCTGCAATTGAAAAGGTTACCTATCCCCACCAGCCAAAATGACACATTAATACCATGTATTTAATTTTTTTTAATATTTTAGTATGAATGTATGACACCGTTTCCAATTGAAATAGGTGACTCATTGACATTTCAGGCTGGACAATTCTTTGTTGTGGGGGGATAGTTCTTTGTTTGCTGTCCTGTATGTTGTAGGATATTTACAAGCATCCCTTATCTCTACTTACTAGATGCCAATAATCTCCCATCTCCCCTCCCCCCAACAGTTATGGCAACCCAAAATGTCTCCAGACACTGCCAAGTGTCCCCGGGAGCAAAACAGACCTGGGTTGAGAACCATTGGTTTAAACCCAGGACTTGGCTCCAAACCTGAAAGTTTTAAATATCTGTTCCTCTACCTCCGAGGTAATGCCACCTGCAACCCAATGTTAACTTGGTGGCTCAGAGGCAACACCAGAGGAGGAGGCATTCCTGAGGGCTGGAACTGTGGACACCATAAAGTTGTGTCTGGAAGCAAATTTTCTGGGCATAGAAGAGAAGGATGTTCCACTTAGGAGGCCAAAGGCTCCAGATACCCACCTCTCCTCAAATTTTCAGATTTTACCAGGGCTTTTTCCACCTTTGGAACTCAAAGGATAAGAAACTCTTTTATAAACACAGATCTTAAAAAGGACTTGGTTCCTTTTAGAAAACTTAAGGACATCTTTAGACTGAGTTAGAAAGAGCCATTCATTTAGCTTGTCCTTGGGTTCCAGAAGCCCCAAGCTTTCAGATCATAGCTCTGATGTATGCGCTGAAGGAAGCAAACAAAAGCATCTGGGTAGTTTGTAAACTGTTCAAAGTCTGGGAAATGTCCTCGCCAGAGTCTATTGACATTTATGTAGAATAAACTTACACAAAGCTCACTTCTCCTCATGAAAGCCCCCCTTAGACCTGCTTCCCCTTCCAGCTTCCACCTGGACTTTATCTTTTTTCAACAGCTAAAGATCTCAAAGGATTCATCTTTTGCTGTCACAACTTGTTCTCCTTCTGTCCATTCTTTGGATTTTGTCCCCAAACACTGACAATGATGCTCTGATGTGTTCATTTAGCTTCTCCCAATCTTCCTCATGCTCAGGACAGCTTGTGACACTGCTGGTATCCTCTGTCCCTTATGTCTGTTGCCTCCTGTTACCTCCATGTGCCACAGTATTCCTGCTCCCTTTCGGTGCAAGTCTTCACTGGTTCCCTTTCTCTGTCTGCTGCTAAAATAGACGTTTCCTCCAAGGTTCCAGCCTGTTCCGGGGCCATCTCTGGGCTGTCTTCTCATCACTTCTCTACTCTAGGCACATAGCACCTCACCTACATCTCCAGTCGTGGCCTGTCTTCTCAGCTTCAGAGGTGGGCACATCCATCTTCGAACAGGTGTACCACAGGGGCTGCAAACACAACACATCTAACCTGTAACTCTTGACCTTTTTCCTAGCCTGTCTTCTTCTTGTCCCTATTTTAGTTAATAGAATTGATTTCCTGTATGTCTCCCAGGCTAGAGACCCTAAAGACACCTTGACTTCAACCTTCCTCGTAAATCAATCCTGTTGTGCCATCTGCCCCCAAAATCATGTGGGTTTTGCTGCCATTGTTTCCCTGGTATGCACTCCACCCTTTCCACTCCCATCACTCCAGGCAAGACCAGAAGTTAACAAACTTTTTCTTGAAAATGCCAGATAGTAAATACTTTAGCTCTGCAAGTCATACTCTGTTTGTTGCAACTATTCAACTTTGCCCTTATAGCATGAAAGCAGCCATACACAATACATAAATAAGTAGGCATGTCTGTGTTCCAATAAAACTTTATTTATTAAAAAAAACAGGCTTCAGCTTGTCACCCATAGTTTGCCACTTTCTAGTTTATTTTTTTATTTTTTATTTTTTGAGACAGCATCTCGCTCTGTTGCCCAGGCTAGAGTGCTGTGGTGTCAGCCTAGCTCACAGCAACCTCAAACTCCTGGGTTCAAGCGATCCTCCTGCCTCAGCTTCCTGAGTAGCTGGGACTACAGGTCTGCACCAACACACCCAGCTAATTTTTACTATTTTTAGTAGAAACAGGATCTTGCTCTTGCTCAGGGTGGTCTCGAACTCCTGAGCTCAAGGGATCCTCCTGCCTTGGCCTCCCAGAGTGCTAGGATTATAGGCATGAGCCACTGTCCCTGCCCACTTGTTATCTCTCACCTGGATTATTTGATCAGTTCAGGAGCTGATCTTCCTGCTCTGTTTTTACTTTCTTCTAATCGATTATGCTGATCTTCTGTCCAAAGTAAATGTTTGTTGATATACTTCCTAAAATGCAGGCCCGATTAGACACATTAGACATTGAGACGCTAGAAACTTAGCTTTCTTTGAATATGTCACACATTCACCCTCTGAAAATCTCACTTAATGCTGTTCTCCAGCCTGCAGTGCTCATCACTGCCCCCAAATATTTATACCTGCCAATCCGTAAGACCCAGCCCACAAGGCATTTCTTCTACGAAGCCCTCCATACCTCTATTCTCAACTTAGAGCTCTTCCCTCTCTAACACTCTTAAATAATGGTATACTTCTCTCACAGTGTCATGTCATAATGAGTCTGCCTCATGGTAAGTTAACTTCTACCTGTGTTTTTTGGCTTCTCTCAGTCAAAAGCTCTCTAGAAAGTAGAAAATATCTTTCTTAAAAATCTTTTTTATTCCCCAACATATTACTGAGTTCAAGTAGAGGAGTTCTTCTACTTACAGATCATCTAATTTCAGATATAAAAATATACATATTTGCAATTTATAGATTCAAAAAAGCTGCAGTCCAGAGCCAAAGCAAGTTCACTCCACACACTATCAACAAACAGCATTTGGGATCGTTACCTTAGTCTCAGCCACCTCCAGTTTGCCAGTCTATGGCATGCTTGCTGAGTGTGATTAGTTTTTGAAAAAAGCATCAAGTTTTCATGCAAAACTGGAGAGCATATTGAAAGATCTAGGGAGATGAAGTCATGATGAAAATAAAAGAAAAAAAACACTCTTATGTTAAAAAATAAAAATGGCAGGAAAATGGTGAGTGCTGCATACATGCGTCGAATCTTTGTGGTAGACATGATTTTAAAGAATGAACCGTGCCAACCATGAAGAGTGCAATGTCAATGAGATGCCAATGCAATTAGCCACCAGCAGTATGAAGGGAAGATAGATACTGAAGAAATGGGAAAATATGTTAAGGATTTGTCTAGAGCCAGCACTGTTCAATATGGAAACTACTAACTGCATGTACTTATTGAAATAAAATTTAAAATTCAGTTCCTCAGTCCCACTAGCCATATTTCAAGTGCTCATTAGTTACTTGTGGCTAGTGGCCACAAGTGGCCATATCTGACAGTGCAGATATAGAACACATGATGATCATGAAAAGTTCCATTGGAAAGTCTCTTCCCAAGGATCAGCAAAGTCAAAGTGCCTTGTAGTTTAAAGTCGTTAAAAAAAAAAGAGAGAGAGAGAGAGAGAACATTTGTTTGAGAAGATAAAGGCCAAATGTAGAAAACATGTTGGTGATAAAAGTTTGGTCAGAAACAACAGATAGTCCTGCAGAGTGGAGGCCCATTGGAACCTGCTCAGCATCATTGTGAAGGAGGAGATAGTCCTGCAGAGATTACCCCAGGGCATCAAGATCATCAAGCCTCACCAGTGTTATTTGCTTTTTTCAATGTAGATTATGTATTTTGGGAAGAGATACTCTATCACAGTATTTGTCAAACTGTGGGTCAAAATCAATTAGGGGGGGTTATGAATCATTTAGAAACACAAGCAAACATTTTTAAAAGAAATAGAATAGAACAGACTAATAGAATAGAAACAGGCTGTGTCATGTGTTTTAAGGACATATATTGTTTCATGAAATTTCTGTTCCAGTGAAATAGGTGTGTATTTCTGAATGCGGGTCAGGCCCCAAAAGTTTGCAAGCCACTGCTTCTCAGAACATAGGTTAGCAAAAAAGTAAAAAGTATGTCTAGTTTTTAAAATGCAAAAACACTCCCTCGTTTTAGTGTTGGGGCTGCATCTGGAGAATACAAGCTTGAACCCCTCTCAGTTCCTTGGGCATCAGAAAAAAAATCAAATGTAGAAACTGGGCTCTCTGAATCTGACCTGTTTGCGCTTTGCAATGGTTTTTTTTTGCAATGCAAATATCGGGTGGATTGTTACCAATTCCTGGATGGTCTGCGTCCCAGAAGAAATTGTTTTTGTTTTTGTTTTTCCTGCCATAGGAGATAGCTCGCCACTGGAATGCACCTGCGCTTGCCTGCCAGAAGTGAACTAACCTCTCGGTCAGGGTTAGCACCTTGGAAAGTGGGTGTGTGTGAGAGGCAAGACCAGAAAGTCTGTGATGTGTTTCCCAGCTGCACAGCCCTGAAATCACCTTCTTACTTGGCAAAAACAAAGTTGCGTTAAATTTTGAAAGAAGAGAATAATGCTGGTCTTATTCACATATTAATATGATTTATTTAAAGACCCCGATCCCCTTGCCTCGGAACGACTCATAATGCTCTGTTTATCTCTTGGAACGCTGACAGTGAGAGTTCAGATTTCCCCCTCTGGCCTTCTGAATATCTTTCTTGGAGCTGGTGAGAGCCCAGTACACTCGCTGCCCTATACATTACATAGTAACGTGGAAACCTTGATTGCTGACTTAGGCCAATTTAATTAAAAATTAAAAGAAAAAACTCATAGCCTAATGAAAATTCCTCTGCATGGCCACCCAAATTTGCTGAAACCCTGAAAACTTGATTAGTCACTTAAAAAAAATTAGCATTGATTACTTACAATTGTCATTAGAAGTTCAATTTCAAAATTCTTTCCTCAGGTTAAACAACAAATCAGTTCTGACTGAAATATATACATCTGCTTCTTCTAAATTATCAACATTTCCACAGGCAACAAGTTTTTCCTTCCACAGGGGTGGATATTAACTGAAATTTTGGAAGTAATTTTCTCAGGGCATTTGGATGGATGACATATTCCAAAATCCTTTGACCCTGAGCTTTTTATACATAGTTTTTAAAATGTGGTAATTCACCAAGTTTTATTCAGATTGTTTGTAGGTATTTTCGTTTGTCCCTTTAGTTTTCTCCATGATACTGTAACTACGAATAGGGCTCAATTGCCAGCTACACACATAAACCCCAAACTACGTCAATTCCCAAATAAATCATATTGCCTAGAGAATTTAGACTCCTGGACCCAGGGACATCTCCACCCAAATCTCCAGGGCACCTCCAATTCCACAAGTACAAACCTAAGTTCATTATCTTTACCCCTCAAACCTCCATGTCCTCTCACTAAATCCCTGCCTTGGGAACGGTGTAAGCATTTACCTCGTTTCTTAAACCAGCAGCCTGGAGGTGGTCTTGAAGGGTTCCCTTGTCATCAGCTTTTACAGTAGAGTTTTATCAGTTGCTCTCACCTCTCAGACCCCGGGGATGCCTGGAGTACTATCTTTCACCTGGATTGCACAGCTCCTTAGCTGGCCTTCCTCTCTCTCCTAGTCCCTCAATTGCTTCTTCTGTGTTATCTTCGTAACAAACAAACAAACATATTCCTGATGCTCTTCTGTGGGACTTACCCCTGTAGGACAATCCCTGTTATCTCCTAAGAAGAGCAAATGCCTTTCCAAATTGGCCCCTTGCTGGTGGCCTCCTTGCTCTGACCCTTCCAGACTGGGTGCTTCACCCACCTGGATTTCACTCCAGCCCCTTAGGATGAAAGGTGTTTTCATCCTCTCTGCTTTTATAACGTGCTCTCTCTTAGAATACCATTTCCTTGTTCCCCAGGAAAACACCTTTTTATCCTTCAAGACTACACTCAAATGCCACCTCCTACGGGAACTTTTTGTAATGACTCCACGAAGTTCGTGAGTTTCTTGCTTCAGTTCTCATTAGAGCACTTTTCACATAGTGTCATAATCATCTGCTAACGTGTGTGTGGTAGTCATTCAGGCTGGTCTTCAAATGTTTCTGGATCTTCCCGATCTAGTTGCAAGCTAGAGTTGCTCTTCCTGGTTTTCTTGAGGTTGGATGGGGCCAACGACCAGTTCTGGACAACAAATTGAGAGTAGAAGAGGAGGTTAAGTGTCATTTCTAGGATGGCACATTTAATTGCCTGCGCAAGACTCTTGAGGTATCTTTTTTCTTCTAGCATGGTGACTTGTAGTGTTAAAGATGGTCACAGTTCCATCTACCTAGGCTCCTGCTAACCCACCATGGACATGGAATGTGAGCAAGAACCTCTGCTAATTTTGGCGGACGAGATGTTGGGTGGGTTGTTACCACAGCACGCCCTGATGCAGTGTGTGTCACGCCCATGGGACAGTGGACTCCTCAGCAGGGCTCAGTGTATTACCTTGGTATCCCTTTTTGTCTTGCAAGTATGCACTTGGTAAAGGTTCACCGAAATGTTTATTTAATAAATGCATACAGGAATAAGGTATTTATTATCGGAGAGATAAATAGAAAGCCATAATAAAAATACAGTGTTTCCATGTCTGTTAAAAATAATGGTCACTTGAGAAATGTACTTAAATAATTCAAAACTGCTCTCTTCGATAACAGTTTTCATTAAGTGTTCAGTGAAGTTTTGTATTCTGGCTCTGGACCTTGCATTGCAGGGAGGGGAATGTTTGTTAAAGAAATGGTACAAAAATAACATGTTTCAATTGTAAACCTCTGTACAGTTGGATGATTGGTCCTAATGGACCCTCAGTGCTTTTTAGAAAACAGCACTCGACGGTGCATTGCCTTGATTAGGCAGCCCCTAGATGGGCCAGAAGGCTGTGGAGACCCAGTAAACTAGCTTCAGATGTCTGCCTTGTGATCCTCACAGAAGTTAAGGAACTAGCTGTTTTGAAGCAACTTGTTACGGAGACATTTTTTTCAGTGATGGGAAATGACATGGAGCTGCCCTTGAGCCAGCTATGTGTTTGCCTTTGTAAGTGACCAAAACTCTGCCAGAGCCCCACGCAGGAGCTAATCATTTGCATTTGGTGCTGCTTCCTCTGTCTTCCTGGCAGAGGCTCAACATTAGGAAATTGTGACTAATGGCAAGGAGAAAGAACCCTTGAGGCTTATTTAGCTGGGGAGAGCTTCAAGGAGCCAGAGAAAAGTAAAATATGGCTTGATTAACCAAGATAAGATAGGAGTGAGCAAAGTGGACAATCCTTTGAAAGGGGACAAGCATAGACGCAAGGGACTCCTGAAAGGAGTCATGGTTATTATTAGTGTCTGGTTCTTATTTTATTGTATTGGAGCACGCGAGGCTCGTGTTTCTCCAAACCTGTAATCCGGGCAAGGGATTCCAAAGCCTTTGCGAGCTATGAAACTTCTCTCAGTATGACGTCTTTTTTTTGTCTCTGATTTTTTTTTTTATTTTAGCGTATTATGGGGGTACAAGTGTTAAGTTTACATATATTGCCCATGTCCTCCCTCACCCCTCGAGTCAGAGCCTCAAGCGTGACCATCACCCAAAAGTTGCACATCTCACTCATTGTGTTTGTATATAGCCTCTTTTCATAAGAAAAAGCCAGAGCAGCAGTGAACTTAACAGAAGAGGATTTGGCCTTGGAATCAAGCCCACCTTGCTGGCAGCCAATTCCCAGAGACAGAGTCTACCTGCTGTGACCTGAGGCAAGGTGCTTCACTTCACTGCGTCTCAGCTTCCTCACCTATAAAATGTTGTGCACACGACAGCAGAGTGTTGTGAAGATGCACCGAGGTAATGCATGTTAAAACCCTCACTATTCTTATTAAGCACATACTAAATTCTCCAGTAAGTGTTCGCAGTTATCTAGGTCTCAGATACGCATTAGGAAGTCCACTACATACGAATCCTGGTCTCCTCCTTAAAATGAATGAGAGGAGAGGTTTACACCATGGGGACAAGGGGCATTGGAGGTGAAAGACCATTTTTGCGGCAACTTGTGCTTCCAGTTCCCTACAAGGAAACTGTCTTATACAATACACTTTATGGTCCTGTTGTTTCTGTAGAAGGCAGCAGCAGCTCAGATTTGTAAGCTTTCTGCTGACACTAACAACCTGGTAATCGAACAAAGCCCGCAGTCTTTGCCTGGACAAAGCAGAGGCCCAGGAGTTGCTATTTTTTCAAAGACTGCATTTGAGCTTTGTCAGCTGGCTGGGCTGAAGTTTATCCTGTGTCCACTTCCCTTATCAGCCGCCCATGGCAGGCACACGCTTCTTTGCTCAGTGAATGGCAGGACTTTAGGACTCCCCGTTGACAGAGCTAATCCATCTTTCTGCCGCTTCCATCTTGAAATAACTTTGGAGCAGCCTGTCCGGAAAAATGGAGGCAGCCATGATGGCTGGGAAGTTTTCCCAGGTAGGGAGACCGTACTTCCAATAGCCTTTTTCCTTATGGAAACTCCAACAAGGATATGCTAAGGCGGTGGCCTGAAACATCTGGCTCATTTACGGGGATAGTGGGAGGCATTCTCCCAGTACAGCCCAATGTACCCTACTGATAACTCTCTTAACACGCTGATTTTTGTTTTATGTTTTTTTTTCTTTTTGAGACAGAGTCTTACTCTGTCGCCCTGGCTAGAGTGCAGTGGCATCATCGTAGCTCGCAGCAACCTCAAACTCCTGGGCTCAAGTGATCCTCCTGCCTCAGCCTCCTGAGTAGCTGGGACTATAAGTATGCGCCACCACACCTGGCTAATTTTTCTATTTTTAGTAGAGACAGGGTCTTGCTCCTGCTCAAGCTGGTCTTGAACTCCTGAGCTCAAGGGATCCTCCTGCCTTGGCCTCCCAGAGTGCTAGGATTACAGGTGTGTGCCACTGCACCCAGCCTCAACATGTTGTCTTTAAAAGAGGCTTCATGACTGGGAGAGCCCCTGACAAAGTCAAGACATTCTGTATCCCTCTCAGCCTCTTGGAGCTGGCTCTTGCCCACATCACCCACTGTCACTAGAGCAGGGATGGAGCTACTTCCTGTCCCTGGATGGGCCTCTGGCACTGTCTCCACCTCAGGGTTTCATAGCTGCAACACCTGCCAGGCTTTCTGTAAGTGCGCTGCTATAGGGTCACTTCCATGTGACCAGTCCTCTGTTTTAGGGACCTGTTTTCTTTTGACAACAGAAAGCAAGCGGGTGGAGACATGTTTCTCACCATTAGTTCTGCCCTCTCTAGAGATGGATTATCTTCTGTATTAAAGATCCCAAGTTTATGAAAACCCAAATCTTCCTAAAAGCTGATGAGAGTGAAAATCCTCCTTTCTGGTTTTTCTTCTCTTCTTCCCCACAAAGTCAGAAGTCAGGTTAGGGGAGTCCCTTGTAGAAAACAGTCCATTTATTAATACTAAGTATCTCCAACACTATTCCTTGCCCTTGATTAACTCAATAACCAAATTCTCTGTAAAGACTATATTTCCTATGCAGCCAGTAATTGGCAAAACTCTTTCCCTACCATTGCTACCTAAGTACTTGCAGGAAAATTTTCTGGGCTCTGAGTGCATAGCCTTTTTAAAGGGTTCCTCAGTGGTTTTTCAGAACATTAATTAGGGAATTTTCATGCCATTCCTGCATGAAGGCAGGACTCCATTTCTCATGTGTGACTTCCCAGTTTGGCCCTACCCTCTCTGTTGCTGTTTGGAGTTGTTGAAATCTTGTAAAAGGGTTTAGCATATTCTCATTCTTCTTTGTACATCTCAACAAAGGCAGATAACTGTAGCTTCACATTCTAGTGAAGTTCCATATCTTATCCAAGGCCACTCAAGTCTGCATCAGAGCCAGAAACCTAGGACTCAAAATACTAGACCACGTCTCCTCCCTTCCTACCACATGGACTAAGAAAAGCTCGTGAAGCAGATGGCTGAACACAAACAAATAACTCTTATGCAATTTGAGGCTATGCAAAGCAAACAAGATGCACAAGTACAGAAGGCTGTCTTCCCTGTGCCAGTCTGGGGCTCCTTTCTGTATTTTCTCTTCTACTTCAACTTAGGTCTGAACTTGAAGTTGGGATTTCAATGCGAAAGTTTATACTCAAGCATTTACTTGTGTGGTTGCTTAATTGGCCAATGAATATATAGAAAACTAAAGATTTAGAGCAGCCTTCAAGTTCTTCTCTTTAGCCACCTCTCTTGTTCTGCCCAGTATTATGGCTTGCTAGGAGCATGACTACTTGGAAGCTGTGAGATCAGGAATAATGGCAAACTTTTCTCTCTGACTTAGTGCTGAAATCTGAGCATAATTGGTACTCTACCATTCACTAACTGCCTGGCCTTGGAACTCTGATTTCCTCCCTCAAATCACTTCCCCTGAAGTCTTTTCTGTCTCAAGAAATGGCATCACTATCTGCCCAATTGCCCAAGCCAATGCCTATGATGTATATATTACCCCTCTCTTTTCCGTCCACCATCTCACCACGTCCAATTCACCAGTAACTCTTGTTAGGTCCCCTCAGAGCTGGTAGTGGCTGGCGTGGTCTTTCAGGTTGTAACATGTTGAAATCCTTCCAAACTAGTTTGTAATCTTCCTCCATGAGCCTCCTGGGAGTCTCCAGCCCCTACTCAGCACCCTAGTCCCTCCATGAAGCCCACACCTTCTATTCTCCACCCTAATCTAATAACCAAGTGGTTAATTCACAGCCCAGGAAGAATCTAATCTTTCTGAACCTTGTCTTCCTTCATTGTAGGTGGGGACAACAAAGGCACTTTTAGCTTTATTGTGACTGTTAAATAACAGAATGTGTTTAAGGTTGTAAACTCATAAGGCCTGCCCTGCCCCATGTGGGCACTCTGTAAATATGAGTTCACTTCCCTTCTGCTTTGGTTAATATAGTGTAGCAGTAGGAAGAGCATAGACATGGGCACAAATCTGGACTTCACCTCTTGAGCTGTGTGACCTGGAAGATAAGCCAACATCTTTGAACCTCTGTTTTCTTGTCTATAAAATAGAAATAAAGAATGTCTAGTGCTATTCCTAGGCACAGAGGGTACCTATCTTCTTTAAATATCAACTTCCTTTGGCTAATTCAGTTGGCATTAGTGGATGGCTTTAAAATGAAGACATATAACACATATTAAAAAAGGTCTACAACCAACGAGATACCACTGTGCATCTATAAGAATGGTAAAAATTTCAAACACTGACAACACCAAATGCTGGCAAAGATGTAGAGCAATAGGAGCTCTCATTTATTGCTGGTGGGAATGCAAAGTGGTGCAGCCACTTTGGAAAATGGTTTGGCAGTTTCATAAAAACTGAACATACTTTTACCATATGATCCTTGGTATTCACCTAAATGAGTCAAAGACTTACATCCACACAAAAACCTGCACATGATTGTCTATAGCAGCGTTGTTCATGATTGCCAAAACTTGGAAGCAACCAAGATGTCCTTGAGTAGGCAAATGGATAAACAAACTGTGATGCATCTAGACAATGGAATATTGTTCATCTCTAGAAAGAAATGAGCTACCAAGCCATGAAAAGATCTGGGGAAACTTAAATGCATATTACTAAGCAAAAGAAGCTAATCTGAAAAGGCTGCATGTTTCCAACTATATGACATTCTGCAAAAACTATGGAGACATGAAATGACCAGTGGTTGCTGGGAGCTAAGGGGGAGAAACGAATGAATGTCAGAGCACAGAGAATGTTTAGGGCAGTGAAACTATTCTGTGTGATAGTACGATGGTTATTATACATTTGTCAACACCCATAGAATGTACAACACTAAGAGTGAACCCTAACGTAAACTATGGGCTTCGAATGATGATGTATCAATGTACGTTCATCAGTTTTAACATATGTACCTCCCTGGTGTGGGATGTTGATAGTGTGAGAGGCTGTGCACGTGTAGGGGTAGGAGGTACATGAAAACTTTCTCAATTCTGCTCAATTTCGCTGTAAACCTAAAACTGCTCTAAAAACAGCCTTTTTAAAAAAAAGTCTAAAATTCAGACTTTTTCTAATTCAGATTGGCCTCTCTCCTAAGAATTACCTTCGAGATTTTTTGATAGGAAATGAGTGGATGCCATATGTCCCTTGATAGTCATTCCCTCTTCCCATGCTTGTGGTACTATAGCTCATTTTCCTTTGGTAAGCCTTGAATGAACTTGGCCTTGCAGATATTTTGCTGCCTGTGGTGAAGGCAGTCATCACAGTGAATGAAAAGGAGCACCTGGCTGTGGTGGATGGAGTTTGTTCTAGGGCAGGACTGCCAAAACAGAATATCCCTTACCACTGGAGCATTTTCCACCTGGAGACGTGCAGCTAGGTGGAGCTTGTTGACATATTGGTGGTGATTATCTTGACTCAAACAAGAGGATACCCCACGTTTTTGGCATCCTCTCCTTTGAGTCAAGATAATACCCATCACAAAGAGTTTCATCTGGGCCTTTAAGAATGAACAGTCATTCCACCCCAAATCTTTTGTGGGATGTGGGAGGCTATAAATATATCCCTTTGTGAGCAAGTAGGTAGGCAACCCACATTCCCGTTGATTACCTCTTACTGCTCACTTTACTAGGTTAATCTCAATGCTAGATAGAAAAGTTGAGATGCCACGAGTTCACTCACAGCTGGGGGAGCTGAATGGATGGGGTGCCGGGACATTTGCACATGAACCTGTAAGACTTACTCATCTGTTCCTTACACCTGCCTCTTTCTACACCAATTTCTTGCCCCTGAGCACCAGGATGGTCAGGAAAGGGGAAGGTTAGGCAGGAGAGGGTATGCTGCTGTCACCTCCCACCCTTTATGTCCAGGCCACTTGGTTCCTGGAGTGTTTCTTACCAACTGATGAAACCATGAGCAATCAGGAAGGAAAAAGAATATTGACACCACTGTGGGTTCGGTTTAGTTATTAGGGGTGCTCCAAGTATTCTCATGGAAGATATTTCATAGGCGTGTAGAGTAAATCCAGGAGAAGCATTCCAACATCTGCATTGTCAATAGCAGGTGTCCTTGTGCTCTCAGGGCCTACCTGTTAGGATGTGGGTTCTCAGTCAGGGAAGCATCTGTGAGTCAGGTGTAAGAAATCTTTTTTTTCCTGTTTTCCTTGTATTCAGTGAGTACCCCAA
The DNA here is from genome assembly GCA_008750895.1 of Mirza zaza. Classification (NCBI taxonomy): domain Eukaryota; kingdom Metazoa; phylum Chordata; class Mammalia; order Primates; family Cheirogaleidae; genus Mirza; species Mirza zaza. The sequence goes on from VSMD01099639.1 coordinate 49,298, forward strand.
TAAATATAAGAACCTCCATCAGCCCAAATGTTTCCCTACCTCTTGGAGTTTCAGGAGCTATACACACACCCTTTCCCCCAAATGTCTGATGCCCAGTTGGTTTGGCAGCACCGACCTCTAAGGGAACCAGGTTTTCCAGAGAAATTTCTCCAGGCTTCATTTTGAATGCACTAAGAACATGGGACCTGTATAAAAATGAAAGTAGCCCCTTTTTCCACAGGAAATCAGGTCTTCTGAAATTGAGCTTCTTCGTTTGTGTTGGCGTTGAGTTTTGGGCGAAGTTTCGGCTAGATTCTTGTTTTCCTTAAAATGTTCCTATCCATAGATATCCTGGCTAATGAAGCCGAGCCCCGTGATCCAAGTTGGCAGATGTTTCGCTGAAGTCACTGAGAGTTTGGCGTGAGTAAGGGTTGAACAAGGATTTAGGATTAACTTCCTTGGTCCCAAAAGGTGAACTAACTTTTCGAGACCCTTGTTTAAAGGATTTGCATCCAAATTGCCATCCGCCATCTGGGTGTTTTACAAAAAGAATTTGGATTTTTTTTTTTAAATTTTAAGTCTCCCCTTAGTCCACTTCTAAACCCACATAAAAGCAGTTTAGGACTGGTCAGAGCCTCACAGAAAGAAATAGGAGACTGAGATTTTTGGATAAAAATTTTTCTTTTTTATGGAGATTATTGGCAATAATAACAACGTTCAGCATAGACCCCATAGCCTTTATCTTGATCAGAAAACATTTTGGATAGAGGGTGGGGTGGGGGCGGGCTCTCTGCCTGCAGTGACTCCCGGGGATCCAGAATAAGACATTCATTGGCAGAAAAGCAGTGGTTACTGAAAATGGGGGAGGGTGGGGAGAGGGGAGCAGAGCAGGGCTTGGGTTCCTTCCTCCTCAGGGGAGCTATTTTTTTGCTTTACATGCAAAGAATTGCTTTGTACAGCCAAGCTGGTCTTGATCTTGTTTACATTTAAAAAAAAAAAATCGAACATTTATTTTGTGCCGGGTTCTTTTTTTTTTCTTCCTTTGCCAGTCATAGGGTCCTAGGCAAATCAATAAACAAAGACTCCGCTCTGTTTTCACTTTGTGGCTGGGGGTTTGTATTGGTAACCCTTCAATGACTGGATTAGCCATGTCTATGGGGACTGAGATTTGCTGCCTTGGTCAGGCAGCTTGTCTGTGACATACTGGTCATGTTGGAGACCTAGAGCCCCCAAGCACAGAGGAAGGACACACAGGGCCTCTGGACCCTTGGGTTCTGTGGCAGACGGTGAAAAGAGGAGAGAAAAGGAAACTCTCCTCTTTGGTCTCTGCGGAAATCAACAGAGGCCCTGAAGCATGTGATTTGGTTACTCTAATCTTAGCCCGGTCAACAGCCAACATTATTGTTGATCATTAAATTAACCGAAATGCCTTTAAGAACTGCAGCTTTGATACTTGACTCTGCGATGTTTCATGATATGGAATTCCATAGAGGGGCAAAAAATATTTTCTGTATTATTTACCTGCCATGAACTCAGACTGACCCTTTGTTCTCTTGTTTTGGGACAAGATGAAAAATAAGGTAAAAATATGATCATTGTGAAAGGATTCCCTTAGTCAATGTTGAACTGGCTAGTTCTTCCCCTTTTAAAGTTTACAGCAGTGGCTGTTATGATGGTTCCTCATCTATAAATTCCAACCGTGTCAATTCTTTAATTCTCAGTTTGAGTAGCATAGTTGAGGTAGGAGAGAATAAGGACTTTGTTGTCAGACAGACATACATTTGGATACTTAGTCATCCTTTAGACAAGTTATATAAACTCTTCAAGCCCTATTTTCTCATCTATATAACAGGAATGAGGAGACTTATTTTAGAGATAATATCTATTAGAAGCTTAGCATAGTATAGTAGAGCAGACCATAATCTCCCAATAAATGGTACTCACTACCAGCTTTTATACCCTGTCAGAGCTACCACTTATGCAGTTCCATGCTACAAAGCTACATTGAGGATTGCTGCGATCCTCCCCCTCAGGAAGCTCCAAACCTACAAGCGCCTTCAGAACATTTTCACTTAGAAATCCTGCCATCTCTTCCCCTCAGCCTGTTGAAACCTGAGCAGGTTATCTCACTGGCCTTTTGAGAGTTACTTCCTGACTTCCCTGTTTCTGTTGCTGGCAGCATCTTCTCCCTGTCAGATGAGCCTGACACCTCAGCAACACCATAAGAACCTCCTCTTTCTTGTTCCCCAGGCCTCGAGAGGCACTGGTTCCTGACTTCTGTGATCTTTCTGTTTCTTTTGCCTCCAAACTAATACAGGATCCCCTCTCCCCCCACTCCCTATCAGTTTCTGGCTTCCTGCACCTTTCCAGTTACATTAGGACATACATGTTTGTGAGATTAATTTTCCTTAAAAATTCTTTGCATCGTTTCCAAGATAAATTGAAATGCAATCTGGTCACAACCAAATGACCCAGTGTTATATCAGTGTCTTTGCTTCTACAGGATTCTACAGGAATACTTTTGTTGAATCATACAGTTTTGTTTCTTACTGTTTTTCCATTTCTCTTCCTGAATACCCTATACTTATTATAAAGATGACAGTTCTCCCCCAAATTAATCTGCACATTTAGTGGAGTTGCAATTTAAATGCAAATGGTTTCTGTAACTTCTAAAGTTTATCTGAAGGAATAGATGCACATAAATAGTAAAAATATATTAAAAGGAAGGAATTACAGGGGAAACTTACACTAACTAACAGATACTAAATTGTAAAATAAAGTCGCATTCAAATAAATATGCAAATGCTATGTCAGAATAGACAGAACAATGAAGTAGAATAGGCAACCCCAAATGCAAGGATATATTTATTTTTAGTATGTGGAAAAAACAGCATATTTTAAAAATGTGAAATGATGGTTTATTCGATAAATGATGCTAGTGCAATTTTATTGAAAAAATGAAGTTGATCCTTTACCTCTCGTCATACACTAAAACAATCCCAGAAAGATCAAAAGTTAAAAAGATAAAAAATACCCAAAAAGCACCATAAGAAACCTTAGTTAACTATTTATAAAATCTGGGTATGTGGGAGGTCTTTTTAGGCATAACTTCAAGGCAGAAACCATAAAAAAATTGGATATGTAACTACATAAGCATGAAATTATGCATCAAAAGGTATCATAAACAGAATTGAAAACCAAATGACAAAACTGAGAAAAGCATTTGTAATATATAAAACAAACAAGAGATTAATATCTTCAATATGTAAAGAATTACTACAAGCCTGTAAGAAAAAAAATAAACACTACAACTGAAACAAAGAGGCAAAGGCTATAAATAGCCCATTCATAATGAAGAAATATAAATGGTTAATAAAATATGAAAAGATATTAAATCTTGCTTATAATCAAAGAAATACAAATTTAAATAAATTACCTCTAAGAAATATTACTTATTTTCTTTTTACTTTATAAACTTCTGTACTTCTTGACAATTTTTAAAAGGTGAATTCAAGTAAAATAAAAGAATAAAAGAATAAAATATGCTACTGTGAAACTTGTGTAAACCTGTAAAGAACTTACCATCTTCAAAATCTTTTAGAACATTTTTACGGAATATATTCATTGGAAAGCTATCTGCCAATAAATACCTTGTTAAGAGAAAAAAGCAGCCTATAGATCAGAATGCATAAGATCTCATTTTGGTGAAAATACACATAAGATTATTAAAATGTGTGGAAAAAAACCTTGGTGCATATGTAAAATGTTAACAGGGGTTGTCTCTGGGTATTGAAAAGATGAATAGTTTTTAAATTTTATTTTTCCTTAACTATTATCTAATTTTTCAGCCATGAACTTTATTGCTTTTTAGAAAAAAAGCTTTTAACTGTAATATACATACAGAAAAATATATAACTTATAAGTGCCAGCTTGGTGTATAATCACAAAGCGAGCACATCCATTGTATTAGTTTCCTGATTTTAGCATCCTTTGCAATCTGGATAGACCAGGAACTTCTAAAATCATCAAGTGCTAGTTGTTTTTTGCTTAGCAGTTATTTCCTCAATTTATCTCATTTCTCTCGCATTTTACTACAAATGGCAGGAAGGAAACACCAGGCTGTACCTTTCACACTTTGCCTGGAAATCTCTCAGTTAGATAATTAAGTTCATGGCTTACAAGTTCTGTCTTCCAGTCAACAGTATAACTTAATTCATTGAGGTTTTTCCACTTTATAACAAAGGACCACTTTCCCCTAGTCTTCAAAAGCATATTTCTCATTTCCTTCTGAGACCTCCAGAGTACCTTTACCATTCATATTTCTTTTAAGATTCCGTTTATGCTGATACATATAGTCTCTAAGATGATACATATATTCTCTAAACTTTCTCTTCCCTGGTCTTCTTTCTGACTCCTCCCCTGAATCACCTTTAAAGTCTATATTTCTAGCAACCATCTCTACCAAGTAACCTAGATCTTTTTCATCATGTGCCTCAAAATTCTTCTAGCTTCTGCCTATTAGCCAATTCCAAACCACTTTACCATTTGTAGGTATTTGTTATAGCAACACTTCACTTTTCAGGATCAAAATCTGTGTTAGTTTCCTAAAGCTGCTCTAACAAATTACTTCAAACAGTGGGTGGCTTAAAACAACAGAAACTTATTGTCTCATGCTCCTGGAGTTCAGAAATCCAAAATCCAGATCCTGAGTGAGCTGAACTCCTTCTGAAAGCTCAAGGGGAGATTCCTTCCCTTGCCTCTTTCAGCTTCTCATGACTCCTGAAGTTCCTTGGCTTATGCACCATAATTGCAATCTCTGCCTCCGTCTTTCCATAGCTTCTCACACGGACTTCTCCATGCTGTGTTTTCCTGTGCCTTTTCCTTTTCTGTCTCTTAAAAGGACATTCATATTAGATTCAGGGCTCGCCTTAATGCGGGATGATCTCATCTCAAGATTCTTACCTTAATTACATCTACAAAGACTCTGCTCCTAAATAAGGTCACGTTCTGAAGTTCTGAGTAGATGTATAATGTAGAAGATACAATTCAGCCTGCTATGCTGAATGGTAGCCTGCTAGCTACCATTAGGTCAATTAATAGAATGTTCTCATGCCTCCTGCCAATCTCTGTCCCTCCCTCATCTCCATAGGTTATTACTATCCCTCCTACTATAAGGGGTTGTTTTATCTGTTCTTAAACTTTATATAAATAGAATTATAGACTATGCAGCCTTTTACATCTGGTTTCTTTGACTCCACATTGTATTTTTGAAATTTACCCCTGTTGTTGCATGCAGCAGAGGTTCATTCATTTTTATTGATACATAGCATATTTCATGGTATAGCACAAACTTTATTCAACCATTCTTCTGTCAATAGACATTTAGGTTATTTCCAGTTTGAGGTTATTATGAATAATGCTCTTTTGAAAATTCTTGCACATGTTATTTGGTGCACATATGTAAGCATTTTTGTGACGTGTATACTTAGGAGTAGAATTGCTGAATTATAAGGTATGTGTATGTTCAGATTTAAGAGTTACTGCCAAACAGTTTTCTAAACTGGTCGTGTAAATTTGCACTCCCACTGGGATGAGTTTGGAAATTCCAGTTGCTTCACATCCTCATCTTTATTTGATATTGTCAGCCTTTTTCATTTTAGCCAATCTGGTGGGTGTGTAGCAGTATCTCATTGTGGTTTTAATTTATGTTTTCCTGATGACTAATGGGAGTGAGCCCTTTTTCATATGTTTATGTATTACTTTTTATATATAAATATGAGAGTGTAAGATTATGTTGAAAAATTGCTTTCCTGTCATAAACATTTCTGTTGAGCCATCCAGGAGAGCTTATATTCAGATGATAGTTTTAAAAATAAGATGATAGTTTTAAATGCTTTTAAAAATGAGAGAAGGTTCATTTTAGTCTGGAGACAAATCCTTTTTATCCCTTGCCTCTTTTCCAGTTGGAAAAAAAAAGTGTTATCTAGGGATGTTTGGGGAGTTTTTTTGTTTTTTGTTTTTAACTGTTAGTGGCAAAATTCTCCTGAAATAGTCTTAAAGTTTTCACAGATCCACACTTTTCCCCAGGCACACATCCCATTCCTACAACAACCCATCTCCAATAGCATGGAAGCCTAAGTGAGACATAGTTACTTGATATAGGATTGGCTTATTTGGGGTTACAAAGTTGTTTTTCTTTACCTGCCACTTGTTTCCCAGAACTCCTGGCAGAATTAGAAATCTATCACCTTTTCTGCATTAGGCTATAATAAATCCTATCAGTTACAAAGAATGTAACTTGTTAGAGAGGACAGGAGTGGCTACGAATGGCCCAAATCTGGGAAAGATGGTGAGTATATTGGATGACAGCTTTGGGACGAACAGTGATGACTGCCAACAGTTACCGCATGCCTATTTTGTGCCAGCCACTACACTAAGCACTTCACAGATGTGACTGAGGTATTCCTCACAATCGTCCCATAAAGGCAGTGATGGGGAATTACAAAGTAATGGAATGTCAGCAGACATTGCAGGATCAGCCCATATGAGTTCTGGGCATTTGACTTGGCTTCTTTCACTACTGTCATCTGTACGAGAAGATCAAGCTCCAGGTAGCCTGTAGCCTTTAGCCTGGGCTCCAGCATGGACGTTCAGGTAGAGCAGACCTGAATGCACCTGGAAGCCCAGGTTCAACCTAGATCACTGGAATCCCAGCCAACCTGCAGACCCATGAGTGTAAAAACGTGTGTTGCTTTTAAGTTTTTGAAATTTTGAGAGAATGTTTGTTATTAGTCAATAGAAACTAAACAATAGAACAGTACTCTTTTTACACCCATTTCCTCAATGTAAATTGAGGAGCCTCAATTTACATTGAGTAAATTCTCTAAGACTGAGTAAATTCAGGCTTAGAGAAATTAAACAGTAACCCTAAATCACACCCTAATAAGAGAAGGAGCTAGGATTCATGCCAGGACTGCTATAGTTCTGAGACCCTTCTCTTAACCACTACATTGCATCTCCTTTCACATTCACAACAAGCTGGGGCAATGGGCCAAGAGCAATAGGATGGAGTTTAATTGGACTGAATACATGGCTCAACCTGTCAGTTAAAACAACAACAACAACAACAAAAATAACAGTAATTAGGATAGAAGCACAGAAAGAGCAAGGTGTTTCTAGACTATAGGCCTAGTGGTATGAATCAAAGACTTGAAGCTCAACTGAGAGGAGAAAGGTGGTTTCAGTGCTAGGCCATGTTAGTGGGAGTACACTGTCTGGGAAAAAGAAAATGGCAATTGTTTCTACTCTAGCTGATCAAGGGATCAAAGTATTACATTTTAGTTTCAGGCAACACGTTTTAAGAGGAATATTGACAAGCTAAACTATGTCCAGGTGAGAGAGAACAAGACGCTGCAAAAGTGATCTTTTCAAAAAACACAAATGAAACTTTGGCGTGTTTGGTGTGGCCCCACCACCTTCTCTCCTTACCCAACACATCCAGTGCACACACACATGTATGCAGTCACGCCCACATATATGGTCTTCTATGTACAGTTTCTCCAGAATACAGCGGCAAAGCTCGGGTGCTAATGCTCTGTGGAGGTCTGGGACAAAAAGCCAGGTAGAAGAGGAAAGAGGGAAGAAAATATGCCATGATGGTGTGATTATGAGGCTAGATACAGCCCCACAAAGAGACACAGCTGGTGGCTCAGTCAATAAGGCATGTCCAAACAGGCCATAAGGAACTACTGGGCCTCTGACATTTCACCGAAGGAAGAATAGGGGGTGGGGGAATATATTTGTTGATTTCTTCCCACTTCTTATAGATGCATTACCTGTGGAGGTCAGATCCCAGTCCCTTACACATGGAGTTTCATCTGCTTCTGGAAGTGTAGGAAAGGGCAGTGCCTCTATGCGGCCCCAGCGGCATGCTGGAGCCCACACTGGGTCCCTATGCACGAAGGCAGTGGCGCTGGGGCTAGGTGGCAGCTTCTGTGGCCATATCATCCAGGGCTCTCCCTGGTGAGGCAGCCAGGGGGCTGAGAGAGGGTTGAGGCAGATAGAATCTGAGGAAGTACATGTCTACATATATTGGGTCCAACATACACACACACACACACACACACACACACACACAAACACACTCTCCTTCAATTGTCCCCACCACTTTTAGAATAAGGACAGAATCCTTTGGATGGCTCCCACCCACTTGCCTTATGATGGAGTCACACTTGCTTTCTTTTGGTACCTTCATGCGTCATGGTCTCTCTTGCCACGAGATTGTCCTCTCTGGAATGTCTTTGGACCATATCCCCATTCAAGAGTTACCTCTAATTCATCCTCCAGCTCCCAGTTTGTCATTACCTCTTTTGAGGAACATTTCTAGCTAACCCCTTCTTTGCCACCTACCCCACAGCCTAGGTGGTACCATGTCGTGGTTCTATCCTTTCTCTTTCCTTAGAGCATTTAGTCCACAACATCCAGCATGTTTGATTAATGTCTGTCTCCCTAACTAGATGATAAGCTCTGTGAAGGCAAAAAATGTGTCTCCTGTTTCCCAGTTCCCCAATGCACCCCCAATTTCTGCCCAATGCATGACACAAGAGCAGGTGCACATTAAGTACATAAATAGTTTCAATATGAAAGAGGAATTATATAGATATTGTATGACAAATGAAGACCAGTTTATACGTTATAGTTATCCCACCCAGAGGGGGCATGGGCTGTCTCAGGTGGGTTAAATTTATCTGTTAGTGAAATTTCCTAAGTTGATTCATACATCAGATAGGGGTTGGCCTAGATGACCTTTAAAAGTTAGCTCTGAGAATTTGTACTCTGAATACTCCAGGGTATTAAAATCAGACCCTGCCATAAAATTATTGTCAGTCTCTCTGCCATGCTATGCATTGGCACCATCCCATTCCTTTTGGACTTTGTAACCCATGGAGCACTTTGGAGGCACTGGCACTTCAAGTTTGAGATGTGTGAGTATTGACCCTGTTGGGCTTTCTTGTTGGTCTCTCTGCTTCTGGTGGTTTGAGCCTGTGATTCAAAGAATGGGGCTAAATTTGTAATCAGTGCTGTTTCTTTTGCCCATTCCAACACTTACATTTGGAGAGGATGTATGGCTGGGGAAGCTCACAGAATATCAGATTCGGCTGGGGTAGGATGCTGAGTGGAGACAGGGAGGAGGTGAACAGGAGGGGAGAGGGACAGAACAAGGCAATGTGTCCTTAGCTAACACAATCTGAGAGATATCTGCAGCTTCTCCCAGGCTGGATCTCAGGCATCCCAAGGATGAACACATACAGTGTTGCTTAGCATGCTTCTGCTGTAATATTGGTTGGTTCCAGCCAGCTTAGTGTGTGCAGAAAGCAAGAATCTCCAAAGGCTGGCCTGTATAGTATGTTATCTCTTTAAGAGTTTATTATTTTTACAAAGTTCTAATATTTGTGGCCTACGGTTTGCCCTGGTGGATGCTTGTTAATGCAGTTTCATTGTTGCCTAGGGAAAAAGAACCTCTGTGACCCACTATAATAACTGCTTTAATGTGTAGCCTCTGCTTTGGGCCTGTGGAGTATCCTTTAACAAATGAGCAAAAGTGGCCAAAGTTATATAAGGCAACATTGCCAGAAGTTTGTGATAAAATCTCCAGTCACTGCCAGGGACAGTGTAAACCCTGTCCGTCTGAGGATTGACTTTTCTGAACAACAGCTAAGACTTTTAATTTATTTATTTTTAGGTCTCACTGCATGGTGCTGGGTGGTGGGGGTGAAAGATTTGCAGATGCCGTCATATGCATGATCTCGATTAGTCTTCATCATAACTCTCTAAGGTGGATTATTATTATTTCTACTTTACTAGTGAGAAAACAGAGACTTGAATTGTTTAGATGATATATCCAAAACCACCCTGGTGACAAATGTTGGGGCTGAGATTCTACCCCAAACCCAGTACCTGCTTTCTTCCCCTAAGATAATTTGAGAATATAAAGCCATTTGGCCTAAGGCTGATTTTTGGTCACCCACTGTCATCAAGAGTGAGGCTGCTTCCTCTCATCATCATCTGATCCCTCTTCACCTGGGATCTTGTGAAGAGAGGGAATCAGGGATGAGACCTATGAAACCTTCAGCTGGGCTTGCTCCATCTTTCTTAGTAGCATATAGAAGGTGTTGATGAATGTTGGAATAAATTAGAGAACTTTATTAGAAACATAGCAATCATTGCTATGTTTGCTCACCTACCTCTTGTCTTAAATTCCCATTCCAATGATGAACTAGAAATTTTCCTTTGTCTGATAGATTTCAACACGTACTTTAAATCCCCCAAATAGTACCCACTTCACTGGGTTGTTGTGAGGAGAAACTGAAATATCTAATGAAATGTACAAATGATCATGTTCTCATCTACCACCTTATTATATTACATAAAAATTAGGATCTGGAAAATTCAGGAACTTGAAATATGCATTTACAGACAAAAGAGTCCTGTATAGTTTTTTAATATGGAGCAACAAATTTGGCTCTGAGTTTCTAGCTGGTCAAAGTAAAAATGGAAATGAGAACAGGTACACAATTCCAATTTTCAAAAAGAAAAGGCTATAAAAAATAACAGTTTCTCAGGGGAGACCAAGACTTCTCTGGCTCTCAGATATGAAATAAATTTCTCTAGAAGACTGAGGACAATGAATTATGTAGTGGTCAATGTCCTCATCACTCCTCCTCCCTCAATTATTACATTAATAAATTCAATAATACTTTATTTAACTAATTAAATAATATCTTTGTTGTGTCTTCAATATTACATAAAGGCAAAATACCAAAGTGCAGTCCAATGAAAGGAATTTTGCAAAAGGACTAAAAGACTGTGGTTCATTGGTACATATTTCTGGAGCTTTAATGAATTCAGGATTAAAATCTAAAATCAAAAAGTGGATGAAATGCATATCTTTCAATCTATTCTCTATGAATGACATTTTTATCAGTGGAACTTGAAACAAAAGTTGGACAAAAGATAGTTCGGGGTTATAAAAGAACAAGTGTGGCCAGAAATTTCTTCATGGGCCTGGGCTTAAGAGGGGCAGTCTGGTTGGAAGTGCGGGTGCTGGGTAGATGACCGACGTTTTCCGCTTTGCCCAGAACTTTCCTGGTTTTGGGACTGAAAATCTTAGCTCTGCCCCTTACCTCAGTCCCAGGCAAACTGGGGCAGTTGGTCACCCTATGCTAAGATAGGAGTCTCAAAGCCACATTTGCATAGCAAACACACTATACTTGGATTGTAGTACACATTTATTTAGTGGTAGCTTTAGGAAAAACTGACACAGGTATCCCACCCCTCCCCCAAGCCAATGCAGTTCTGTGTTGCCAAATCTGAATGTTTTACCAGTCTAATGAGTGGTGGAGTTATATCCTTATGTAAACCTGAGGATCCTAAACAAGACACTCTGCTGGTTAAATCCCCATCCTACCTTGTCTCTCAGTGGGTATAATAATCCTAAGTCAAAACAAGCATGGGGAGTTTTCTTCCCTGAAGTTCTTTTAAAATTAGAGAGAACAGCTTAGTGTAGTGAAAAGAACACAAGCTTTGGAGCTGGTATACCTGAGACAGTGTCCTGGCTTTGCTGCTGATTAGCTATGGGATTTTGAGCTGTTCACTTAACCCCTTTGGGACTTAGTTTTCTCATCTGTAAAGTGGCCACAGGGATATTATAAAAATTAACTGAGATATTTGAAAGCCCCTGGCATTGTGCCTAGTTCAATAAATACCTTTTTCCTGCCTCTTTCCCCTTCTCCGTCTAGGATGAGTGAAGTTCTCCCTGCAGGTGGGAGATTTGAACCAAAACAATAATTGTTCTTGTTTATCTAAACCTCAGCAGTTGGAATAGTCCCACTATAGGATGATGAATGGAGAACTGTACCTCTCAAGGGCCATTCCTAAGTGTGGTTTGTCTGCTTGCAAAACATGTGATTTTGCAAAATGCTTTATAGATACTAAGTATTAGTTTGGCTGTATCTAAAACATGTTTGGACTCTAGAATCTTTTCTTTAGCCAGTAAAATGTGTTTTTTTTCTCTCTCTTTTCCTGTTTTTTTTTTCTTTTGGTGGCTAGAATCATTCTTCTCCACTCTTGCCTCCTATGTTGTTAGATTTACTAGTTGTGGACTCCTAGGTAAGTTATTTCCCAGTTATTTCCCTTCATCAACTTATACACCTTATCTATAAAACAGAGGGTGAAACTAGATAGTTTATAAGGCCCCTCATAGCTCTAGCAGATATTTATTGAACAACTACGACGTCTAGGAACAAATGAACTAGCTTGGGATACAGCAATAAACCAAACAAGCAAAACCACTGCTCTAGTGGAATTTCCCTGCCACTGAGGGAGGCAGATGATAAACAAAGCGCAAATGAATGCACAGCATGTCAGGGGTCCTAGGTGCTGTGAAGGAAAGCAAAGCTGGGTGACAGGGATGGTGTGGCGGAGGGTGAGGTGGCAAGTTGGACGGTGCTATCTGAGATGCTGTGGTTGGGAAAGTTCTCTCCAGTAAGTGAACATAGGAGCAGAGACCTGATGACACTAAGAACAAGCCATGCAGATATCCAGGAGAGTGTGCCGAGCAGGGAAAACAGTAAGTGCCAAGGCCGTGGCTGGGAGCGTGCGTGCATTTACCGGGATTTGCAGGGGGCACATGTTCTCTGGATTGTGTGAACCAGGTTAGAGGAGTGAGAGATGGCGTCGCAGGTAGTTGGGCTTCTGATTACATATGATGAAGAGAACAGCTCAACCGTCAGCTCAGAATCCATACCCAGCACAGGTTCTCCTACTAATCCTAGCACAGGTTCAAAGGCCATCTGGTTTTTCCTCTCTGATTTCCAGGTACAGGTTTCTCACAACGTCTCCTTACATGATGCGTGTTCTTTTAGCTCATCAGAGGCATGAGGAGGTCTGTCCTCAGAGATCGTCAGTCAAGCTCGGACACGTGAGGGCTCAGACGTCCAAATGCCTGCCTTGTTATTCCTGGGACGCTCAGGGACGAGGGCTTCCCTTGGTCCCTCCTTTTACCACTTCTCTGCCTGGACTGGTCCTCAGAGGCTTGCAACACGTGCAGCGTGTTTAGGAAGAAAATGAACACGTGCTATTTTCCACCACATTGAACATGGGACAGTGCAATGGAAAGCAAACTTCAGGCAAACATAAACCCCAATTTTACACGCTTCAACGAAATTTCCCCCAATCTGTCTATCTCTGCTGTAAGCCGGATTTACAACAAGCTCATCCCTCTCAGCACCTGTTTTTCTCTTATAAAAGGGAAAAATTTGTCTGGAAAATCTGCACTGAGCATTTGCAATGAGAGACTGGAAAACTCCAAAGTGTTACCTTTTTTTTTTTTTTTCCCCAATGATCTATTGAGGCATAAAGGACTATGGCTAAGGTCTTCTTTGTGCTGCTAAAACTACCTTATGTCTTTAAGAGGGGTGTGGGAAATCAACCCCCTGCTTGTCAGAGCACGTGGGGAAGATATTGATGGAATACTTCTTTCTGTGGGCTTGAGTGCCTCCTCCTTATACTCCAAGGATCTGGCAGAGTCCAGGACAGGCTACTCCGGCCTAAACACACTTGAAACCATCTCTAACCATTTCATGTTCTGGGAATTGTCTGTGTTCAATAAGAGGATGTTAATAACATATTTTTTGAGTGGCTGCAAAGTTCTAGGAATGATGCCAGGTGCTTTTTACATAAATCATTTCCTTTAGTCTTGGCACAGGCAGGGCTGGTGGATGTGATGACCCCACTTTCCAGGTGAGGCGAGTGAGTCTTTGGAGAAGCACCTAGAGTCACAGAGCTGCGAGGTGAGAGAGCCAGGATTTTTTCTGTCACCGCCCTCCTTTGAAGGGTCACCCGCCCGTTGTTCTTTCTAGACGTTGTTCGTCTTCGCGCTAATGAAGACTGGCTACTTGACCCCATCCATTCTCTCTTCGAATGCCAGCTGGATTGGAACCGAGGTTTTCGGGAAGACGTGGCAGAGCAGAACTTGTGTTTTAGAGGATGGTCTTTAAATTAAGACGAGCCGGGCTTGGCGCCACACCTACGCCGGCCTTCCCCAGCCAAAGCAGAGAGAGGGTTGTGCAACTCTTCAGTCAGTTCAGGGCCTCGGAACAGCTGGTTCTGCTTCCTCACCTTGCAAACAACCACCAAGAGCTACAGGAATTTCACCAGGGGCATTCGCTTCTTTTGCTTCCCTTAGCCTCACCGCACCCCCGCCACCCCACCCAGCAGTTGGTCGTTCTTCCTGGTGCTCTTCTTATGCAGAGCATGGGGTGCCTGGACAAGTGATGTGACTGCCCTGGCTCAAACAGTGTTGGGGGGGGGGGAGGGAGGCTTGGGGTTTTGGTTTCCAAGCACCCAGGTGTTTAAACAGCCAATGCTTTCTTTCCTGTGGGATTTCAGCTGGGTGGGAACTTCTCTGGTTAAGTGTGAGTTCAGTGAGCCCCGCTGTTTTGGAGAACTGGGTCACTGAATTGTTCTTTCTGGCCCCTTATGACTATTACTTTGCTTTGGAACAGAAATTCCACCGCATCTGCCTGCGGAGAACTCAGCCGGTGTCATCACTGTCTTCCTGGATCCGTCAGCACTTACTGACAAACAAGGAAACTGGATCCATGTTGGACGCAAACTCTTCTCAGTTATGGACTCAGTTATGTGTTATAATTCCTCTGGGATTGACAGTGGAGCTCAGGGATGTGGAGGGGCAGCGACGCTCCCACAGACAGCGTGTATTAGCATCTGCATTATTGTCCTTGGCCCTGACAGCCTGGGCACTAGAGAGAGGATTAAGCGATTAGTCGTGTGTATGTTACAACCATCTTTTTATTCCTTGGGACTTTTCAGTTTCGCTCACTTCGTAAAGATGTGGAAGGGCTTCTGAGTAAAAACAGATGCATTTATACATTTCCTTGGGTCTGATGGGCAGCATATGTCTCAGACATTTGGACGATGTTGAGGCATCATCAGGCTCCTTCATGAACATAGCAAATTATCTTACTTTGCGACAAGTACTGGTTTAAGCAGGGCTTTGAGGTATATTAATTAAAAGCATAAAGATCTGTTTAACTTATTATATTTGGTGGGTTGGTGCATATAGGTTAGATAATCATTTAATGAACTTTGTTACCTGGAAATTTAGTAAAGGGGAGATCGATGTCAGAGGGTTTTGACCCTGACAGGGATTTAATATGAGAGTTAAATATAGCTATTTCAAAATTGCACTTATTTGAACAAAATTCTCTGGAACAGTCATCCACAAGAAGTGGTTTAAATAAATGTTAATCATATCTTATCCTGTCATTTTTATGTCATATCATTTTATACATTTCTACAGTGAAAGAGCCTATCACAATCATTATATATATTATTTTATTTTATTTTTTTTTTTATTTTTTTTTTTTTTTGAGACAGAGTCTTACTTTATTGCCCAGGCTAGAGTGAGTGCCGTGGCGTCAGCCTAGCTCACAGCAACCTCAAACTCCTGGGCTCAAGCAATCCTGCTGCCTCAGCCTCCCAAGTAGCTGGGACTACAGGCATGTGCCACTATGCCCGGCTAATTTTTTTCTATATATATTAGTTGGCCAATTAATTTCTTTCTATTTATAGTAGAGATGGGGTCTCACTCTTGCTCAGGCTGGTCTCGAACTCCTGAGCTCAAATGATCCGCCCACCTCGGCCTCCCAGAGAGCTAGGATTACAGGCTTGAGCCACCGC